>WOGP01001378.1:0-19357 GCA_015342065.1 Leptinotarsa undecemlineata | reverse complement strand
TTCCCTGCAAGTGGCCGTCGATGGATATCTCTCGAATACTTTTACCATCAAGGCTGGTGTTTCCCAAGAAACAATATTATCTCCAAGCCTCTTTCTATTGTATATCAATGAGTAACTGGAGAAAACCAGAAACCCATGTATTGCTTTGCTGATGACAGCACACTCGTTTCGTCACTCCATATGGATTCCAGGACATCTGCGGTGGATCCACATCTTCACCGGCAGCAGGTGGTTGCATATCTTGAGGAGGATCTATAAGTAATTTAGGATTGGGGTGGAAGTAACCAGGTTAAATTTAATATGATAAAAACCTAGGCATCGGTTTTCTCCAAAAAGATAAATGTCTCTGAACCGGATATAATAATGTCAGGTCAGACAACTCCACCTTCTGCTTCGATAAGTATTTTAGAGGTTATAATGGACACCAATATGTCTTGGTTCAATCATGTCGCTAGAATTGCAAAAGCCGCTTCTCAAAAGCTTGGAACACTCTTCCGAACCAGAAAACTGTAGACGCTTCAGCAACTTTTGATGCTTTATAGAGCTCAGAACAGACCTTCCTTAGAGTATTGTTCTCATGTATGGAGCTCCGCCCCTAAGCATACCCAGAAGCTGCTAGATTTCATCACTTGCATCCTTGATAGTCTGGAACATCGAAGAAAAGTTGGAGGTTTGTATCTCTTTATTAGATACTGTCACGGAAAGTGTTCAAGTGACTTGGCACAATTGATTCCAAAGAGCGGTACATATCAGAAATACGCGACAGACTGTGGCTGCTCATCGTTTTGAGGTTCAACTCATTACACTTCAGACTTCACTGTTCAAGAACTGCGTTTATGTGGAATAAACTTTCTGAGAACGTTTTTCCAAATAGATTCAATCTCCAGCGATTCATATCCAATGTGAATAACTACTTTCGCACAGACACAGCTCTTAGATAGCCACAAGAATTTTATTATAGTTCTAGTTGTTTTAAAAGAAAAATAGTGAGTTTCAAGATATTCTTCATCCTGACCATCTTCAGTTCGAATTATTGTACTGCTCTTTGTATAGTTCTCTAAACGAGCAATTTTCAGTCTGAAAATGATCTTGAAACATTACTCTTGATTGTAACACCTCTGACGTGGTGAGTTATCATTATATTTCCTTTTTAGTTACTATGAAACACTCTACGAAGTTTAAGGATTGTGCGTATAAGGTATTCACAACATAATTATTCACCTAACCACATTCTAAATTTTTGGTCCTGGTCTTCTGTATTATAAATTCATTCAAGAATAAATTACCTCTATTCTGAAAAACTCAACTGAATGTTTTTTAGAAAAGTTGTTATTGATTTTTAACATTTTTTTGAGAAAATTTGAATTACATCCTTACTATATACAGGGTGTATCATGACTGAATGCTGATCCTGAATGGTGATAATCCTTGGATGATTTTAGGAAACTTTTTCCTATGAACAGAAGCCCGCAACCGCTTCATTTCTGTGATACAGGATGAAGAAATAAACCTCTTCTGAAAAAAATTTAATGGTTAAATAAAAAACTCATTTCTGCCCTGATATCTCTGAAACCACTCGAGGTTTTTTTTTCAATTCTGCTACATGCAAAGTACGCAATAACATACATGTCTCCATGATACGAGTTTTTCTTAATTTTCATCAGTGGCGTGTTACCATGCCTTGCCCAACATATGCCAGCCTAGCATATGTAAAAAGGACAGTTTCCCAAATGAATTTTTTTTGTACTTCCCGTAAAAATAATCTCATGCTTTTTTCCTCTGGCGAATAGTTTTTATTCATTTATTTGCTTGTCCCTATGCGAAATCAGCCGTTCAAGTGTACCTACAGCTTGTCAAATCAGGAGGCGACTTAAAAATCTCGGCTTAGGGTTTTCCCTAAGATGCGCGTTCGTTAGTCTACTGTCTGTGAGAGAGAGAGAGAGAGAGAGACATAGAATTCTCAAGTCTCTCCCTAGTTTTAACAAGCTGTAGTAGGATTATTTGGTGGGCTAGACACATCTAGATTGCTGAAACAATTTTGGCACTTCTCTACGTCATATCATTTACCTCATAAAAACTTGTTGATTATAGCAAATATCAGCATTTATTCATGAAACACCCTGTATTTCTGCACTATTCTAACAATTTCTGTTGCTTTCATGAGTCAACTTTGAATTAATTCGTTAGGTGGATGATTTATTCGACTACCTTGATCACCAGTCTCGATATTATGCTACTAAAAACCTCATCATAACAATGGGAGGGGATTTCACTTACATGGATGCGGAAACTTGGTTCAAAAATCTTGATAAATTAATAAGGTTCGTATTATTCTCTTTCTCAGGTTGACGATTTCTTCAATTTTCTCGAAAATATGACCAATAGTTATAATACCAATAATGTGATTGTCACAATGGGTGAGGATTTCAACTATCAGGAAGCTGATTCTTGGTTCAAAAATTTAGACAAATTAATCTTGTAAGTAATGTTTTGGAAATTGTTGTATATGTAAGTACACTGAGTTGTGAGAATCATAAACTTTGTTGTGGTAACTAGTCAAAATCAATAATGAACTGAAATTTTACGAAAAACCAGAAGTTGTTCATTAGAGATTTCAGTAAATCATCAATAATATGAAATACAATATGGTTGATTCATCAAGAGCATTATACAAATGAGAATTATTTTATAAGCACACACTAGTACTTCACAAAAAATTTTAAGCTGACGAGTCACTTGAATGACACTGTACGATCATCAATAAATCTTAAACTATTTGTCAATAATGGGAAGTCTCTGTAAACTTGTATCTTCTACCAAAGAATGTAATTCTGAAAAAATAAACTCATAGCTAGATATTATTTCATGTGTGAGATCATGTTGTTTTGTTTTACTATGTTTTTCAGAGTCCCAACTCTTAACTCGTCCACTTTTTTCACTCAAAAAGTATGCCAAAGTTATCTCAAATTCATTCAATATTTTCTTGTGGAACGAAAACTCAAACTTTTTATGTTTCATCATTTTTATTTCAGAAAGGTTCAATTCTTATTTTTCATGATGATTTCCCACCACATAGCAACGGCTACATCCATTAATAAATCAATATTTTCTATCATATTTTAGGTTAGGTTAGGTCCAAAGTGAGTGGGTCTATTCAACCCTCACCGCAACCCGCATGGGTTAATTGTGGCTCACACATATTCACACTCGGCCAAATAAACCCAGATTCTTAACGAAGCCGATTAATTTATATGGTGAGTGGTCTTTCAGGTCAGATGGTAAGAGTACGGCTTTGCCGAACACTAAAGACCTGATTCGGTCCCCAGCGGGGCAGGCACAAAGTATATGCTCTATTAATGAGTTAGTTCGATAGTCAAGTTGCAAGATTCCCACCTTGATACCCACAACAAGCTTGCCATATGAGGAATTTTGCACGTCAGCTACACCTGAGGATTCCTTAGATTCAACCGTGCAGAGCTTCTTCGCCTCTCGTTTTGGTGAAACCCCACTTGAGCGCAAACGTTTGCTAACCTTCTCATGGGGGGTTAGTTTCTCCACGCCGCATCTCACTGCGCCGCGTACGCCGCATCTCTCGCTCCTGAACTGAATTCACAGGGAGGTCAATTGGAGTCGTAAACTCGACATCCATCTCCTCTGTAGACAAGCTCCTGAAATAAATTCACAGTGAGGTCCGTTGGAGTCGTAAGCTCGACATCCATCTGCTCTATAGACTTAGCGTCAGAAATAATTGTTTAAGTTTACTCTGTCCATAAAGGTCCCACGAGTAGGAATTGACCTTCTAGGGAAAGAAGGTCAATCACGGCAGAGCCCCGCATTACCGTGACAAGGCGATGCTACGACGAGAGGGCGCCCCGTATCTCGAAGGTTACGTAGAGACATCTGATAATCTTAGTGTCATTCATCCTCTCGGTACGGATACACACACCTTAGGATTAAGCCATGGTTGGGATACTATTCAGTTAGGGAATAACAGAACCACAAGAGGTTCTGTCATTCCCGTATCCAGCGGGGCTACGTGGAAGCCCCGCATCCGATGGCCGGTTTGCTCAACCACCACATCCCAAGAGCCAATGCACTCGCCGAAAATAGCATGTACAGTGGTTCAGGCAGTGAAAGATGAACAAGGACAGCCAACCTGCCTGTCATATTCTAACTCACTTCCTATTCAGGATTTGTATATCTCCTATTAGAGGTTTGAAAAATAATGCGGATTTTCTCTCATTCCCCGCTGATTTTTTTCCCATGCGAGATATAGTTCATAATTGTGTTTTGTTTTTTCAACGTCATATTTGACCCTTTTCATACACCGTTGCGTCTTTTGGTTTCCGATGCACCTTTTTTCAGATGAGCTTCATCCACTTTTTTCTTGTGTTTTCTCCAACCTGCATTTGTCTCATCCTTTCTTCTCCTCCCATATTTATCCGACATTTGATATCAACTAATTTTTCTTCATCTCCAGGAAAAACCTTCATTATAGTAAGTATTTATTGTGTCCTAAAATTACATACAAAAAAACTAAGAACATTCAAAAATGGTATCAGCCAATCCCAAAAACAGGTTAAAAAAACATATATTGAGAAAAGACAGACTGAATTGAAATTTGCTAAAGTTTATTGAATTCGGCTGCCCATCCAGGATCTGTATATGTAGTGTGGGGAGGGTGAGTGTAGACCTACAGCACTTAAGCCACATGTGACCCATTGTACATCCTCTCGTGAAGTTGTTCTCCTAGGTCATCGTCCATCCTGTCCTTTCCAGAAAGGTGGACAGGTCACTAGGAGACATCTCCTTTCTATTGGCAGATGTAGGCCAAGACTCGCCAAATACACACTCTTTGGCAACCTTGAGATGTCTCATGGTAGCCTCCACGAAGGTTCTGGAAGGTACAGCGACATTACTGTCATTACGCAGCTTCTTCAACCTTCTTGGTGTTCCCTCCGTGGAGGTGTATAAGTGAGAAGGCTTTCCTGCAGGAGCAGCCGGTTCCTTGCCTTTATTGAAAGCGGAGCACTTGGCGTCCGCCACAGGAAGTGCTCTTGCTGTTGGAGGTGGAGTGAGGAAAGAGAGGTTATAGTTGCTGCCGCTCCTGCTCTCTTTCTCCTTTTAGCCTTGGCAAATACGCCTTGGCCTTTGTATTACATCACGAGGTGATCTGCTATGTCCAGCCTCATTCCAAGCGGTAAATTGGGATGGATATTTCTGTTCATCCCCAGCCACCGCCTTAGATTTTGCTGGGCACTTCTGTCCAGCCTCGGGATTGATTTTTGTTTTTGTGGTTGTTTCATTCGAGTGTGTTCCCATGAGTAGCAAGGGAAGAGTTGATCCTCTAAAAGTGCCTCTAAAAATGAAGAACGATGGACAGCAATAGAAAATATAGAGAATGTATGTTCCTCAGTGATCTTCTGTAAATATTCTTCCTTTCTACTTTTTCTAAGGCAAGATAATTGGGTAGTCCAGTGGCCAAGATATTGTTGATAAGATGAGTCTGGTGAACAAAATGCATTTCATCCAATTTCAAAAATTGCAATTCTCTAATATGGAGGGTGATATGTGCTGGAGAAGGAACGACTTTCTTAAAACGAATGCATTGATTAAGCATTTTTTGCCATCTTGCACTCTTTCATGTGATAAACAAAGTCCATAAAATTAGTCAGCATAGTACGTAGGTGAGAGGACAAGAGAGAGTTAGTGGTAGTTTCCAGATCCCGTTTGAGATAGAATAACAGGTCAAATTTCGATTAATATAGCTGCAGTAACTCGAATACATTGTTATCATCGTTAGTGACAATGGAATAGTACTGGAAGTTTAAAAATTGTCTATCCAAGAAAAGATGCCAAGATTAAAATATATATTTTTGAATAGAGAAGATCAATATGCAGAAACCTCTTTTATTCATTGCCTGGTTTTCAATTGAGGTGAATTTATGCATGCTTGATTAGCAAGTACCTGATAATTAACAAATGGGAAGTGACCATTATCAATCATTAGTTAAACTTCACCCTTTCCAATGAATATGGAAAGAAAGCATTGGCTTCAACAATGTTTTCTTTCGCCAAAAAGCAATGCTTCATTGATACACGAAACTTATTTAAAACTAATAAAAGTTTTCTCACTCAAAATATTACATCCCACAAACTGATAGTCCGACAGATGTGAAATTTGTATACGTGTTTTTTGAAGGTTAAGGTTACCTGAAAATCATACAGATTTAATAATAGCAGCGCCATCTGTGTGTTAGCCAACGAACTTTTAAGCTTAATAGTTTTTTTAAGGCTCAGGTAGGTTCTTCCTGCGACGATACCTAATTGTTTGGATAATTCGAGCTGTTGGCCAAAAACTAAACCAAGATATCAAGCTTCAAAAACAGAAAGAGTAAACTCGTTGTCAACACGTACAGGAAACTCATGCGGCTTAAGTTGAAGGATGGCCCATTAAGAATATTTTGGCAATTGTTTGTTTTTCAGAGCTATACATCCAACATGAAATAGTCAATTACCTATGGCCTTTTTCAAGAGAATATTAGAAATATTACTTTTTCCCAATATCCATGTGTGAAAATGTAATTTTTCAATGAACACTGTTTTAATCTGCAGTTTTATGCGTTAATGTTTCAGCTACGCTAATCAAAGGCAATCCAACGGTTCCATATACAATTTGATTTATTCAACGCCTTCTTGTTACGTTAAGGCAGTGCACGATGCATCAGTTGGAAAGAAGTCGTGGCTTGTAAAACAGGACGATTTTTTCCCATACGCGTCAGATCCCCATGCCTTCTGGACAGGATATTTCACATCTCGTTCAACCATTAAACGTTTTGAGAGAGAAGGAAATAATTTCTTGCAGGTAAGAATAAATTCATTTCAAATAGTAGGATTATCATATACAGCACATTCCATTTCCTGAACAATTTGGTACAAAAATAAAAATACACGTCGACAATAGTGAAATATTTTGAAGTTTTCACATTTAATCTAAGTTTCCCTATCATCAATTTTTTTTTCAAAGGGATCACTCTATATTGTTTCACATAATCAGATGCTCTATGATAAGCAGATTTCAACAAAGTATAAAACATATGGTCTGTAGTTTATGGTTCGGGAGCTACAAATTATTTGAGTTGAAAACGAGATACTCTGAATAACTTCTGAAATAATGATTTGCAGGAAAAATAAAGAAACAAGAACAGCATTATACAGGAGGCCACATTTTGAAATATTCGTTTAGAGACAAATATGGAAACAATAAATCAGAAAAAGAAATTTTTTAATTATTCTTGAATTAAAATCTGATGACAGAACAATGAGAAGGAATAAATTTTCAATGATAAATGTTCAAAAACGCTTCCATCAACTTTCATATAATGGTACAAATGCTTCCATTGCCGTCCTCACATGTTTGAGAATCTCAGGAGTTATTCGTCTGCCATGCCTCGTGATATTCTCTCTCACATCTTTTAATGTTCTTGATTTCATCTCATACACGTCAGACTTCAAATGACCCCATAGAAAGGAATCTACAGGAGTGAGATCCAGAGACCTTGGTAGCCATTCTGTAGGACCTCTTCTGCCAATCCAGCGACCAAGAAAATGATACATCCTGCTGTAAAACTATTACGTTTTCGAATAAATTCATACCCTCCTCAATTTTCCTAATTATGTACGGTATTATTCGATTCTCCAACATATCCAAATATTTATCACTAGTCCAATTATCATCGATAAAATGATTCTATGATGTGGCCACCTATTCCTGTCCATACATTCAGTTTTTGAGGTCATTGGGTATGAACTTGACTGTATTAATGAGGATTCGTATCACACCAATATCAAAAATTCTGCTGATTGACCTCTACATTGAAATTAAATGTACATTCACCCGAAAAACAAATTCTGTAGGGGAAATTGTGATGCAAGTTAATCTGTTCAGTGGAACTTTCACAAAACTCGATACGTCTATCGAAATCATCTTCGTTCAATTCATGAACTAGTCTAATCTTATATGGAAGAAATTTATAGTAGTGAAGGATCCTGACGAAATATGTACGACTGATTCCTGATTCTCGAGATAACTTAATAAGATATTGCGAATTTTCCATTGGTCCATTGGCAATGGTTCATGATGAATTTCACTAGTTCGGACTTTCATTGTCTAATATCTAAAATGATTTGAAATCCCTGAAGCACTTAAAAGAGAATTAAAAAATGAATATCTGAAAATAAAAATTATATTGAACAAAAGAAAAACCTGAAATGAAATGAAAGTGAAATACAGTACAAGTAAAAAATAGGACAATTAAACAAAAGATTAAATAAAAATAAACAAATGAAAAAAGAATAAGTCCAGTTATCACCCGAAGACGATTGTGGATACTAACAATAGAACCGTCGTGACATAACTTGGTTTGGAATTTTTTAATCTTCATTTTTATTTTTCATTTCTGTTAATAATATTTTCAAGTTTCAACTTTTATTAATAATTAAAATTTTATATTTTTTGTTTGTAGCTTGTATGTTATTTCCTTGTAATTTCAGTTTTTGTGTTTAGTAAAATTGTTATTTTCGTTAAATCTTTTTATTTTTTCAGGAATTTCAAATAAATTTATATTATATTAGACAATGGAAGTCCGAACTGATGTAATACACCACGAAACATTGTCAACCACCTTCAAACAAACAATGCATTTGTTTATAACAATTCTTCGAACAATATAAATGAAAATACAGTGTTGTATTTTTCATTCATAAGACAAAAATTCAAAAAACAAGTATTCAATGCCTTTGTTTGTTTTCAATTTTTCAACATCTTTGATTGGTCATAAATAAATTAAACATTTTTTTCTGATAACTCCAAAACAGAAGAAAAATTCAAGCTCCAATTTTCAAAAATACCAAGGTTTTTATGTTAACCTTCAGTTTGAAAAAATCTTCAATTAATAAAAGCATAATTAAGACGAAAATTGCGATAACTAACTAGACTAATAAAGGAACCATAAAGTATAATTCTTTTACTTGCTTATTTCATACCTTCTGTACTACATTATAGTTAGTTTGAAATTTTGTTTGAGATAACAGAAAGAATAGGTAGTGTAAATCTTTAAATAATCACTTTGTAGTTGTAATTTATGATTTCAATAACTACACAGCTAGCAATATTTTTACAGAAAGGAAACTCTAGAGAAATGAACAAAGTAGTAAAATCGAAAGGTATAGAAATATTTTGAAGCCGTTTTCGGCTTTAGCATCACTTATGATATCTGTGGCAGGCCGAAACAGCGATTTCTGGTCTTGATTCACCAGTGGTGTCATATTCGAAACTCATTCGTATAATTAGACATTTTCAATTCTAATGGAAACGTTATTCTGAATTTGCATGAAATCGAAAATAATGAGACGTATTGATGACGCATCTGCCAGCGTCAAAAGTAAGTCTCCTATTGTTGAGAAATACGGTCGAGCAACCAGCAATAGATAACAAAGTTTTCTTTAAACACTGGAAATTTGTCGATAGAATTTTGAGGTTTCGTGGTATTACTATTTATAAAAGTAGGTTTAATATCCGCCATTCAAATATGACTACGTTATAAAAACTATACACAATTTTGAAAATCAACAAGCATAACTTGAAGAAATTGTGAAACTACTCATATGTGAACTATTTCGTTTCGATTTTACTTTCAGTCATAACATCGTTGTAAACATCGATGAATTATGTAAATATTGAAGCTTTCAATTTTTCGATTACCAATCACTTTCTCTGAAGATTAAGCGGCAATGTAATGTTCTCCTAAATAGATACCACACCTTTAATGGTCAATCATACAAGATGCGCTCGAGAGGTTTTTGTATATCTCGAGTTTGATCAAACTATCTCCAGACTGAGCAAGATTATACAGCGTGTTTCCTAACTACGGTACGAAACTTCATACCGGTGATTCGTTAGGCCGTTTCAAGAACAAAGTTCTCATGAACATATGTCCGGAGTTGCTTCGTTTCTGAAATACAGTGCGCTGAAGTTTATAAAAACCGGTATTTAAAAAAATCATAAATATCCTCACACCGATTTGGTGGAAATTTGCTAGTTATTCGAAGTAATAAAGCGCTAATTTATCAGTAACTAGATTGAAATTATTAGGTCCAGTGTAGTCTCGGTGGGCACCACAGCCAACAATATTGGGAAAAAAGTACGCCACTGACTTGTAGTTTTTCATTTTATAAATTAATCAATTGAAAATACAACTTCGGACATATGTTCATAAGAACTTTTTTCTTGAAACGACCTAACGAACCACTCTCTGAAGTTTAGTACCATAGTTAGGAAATACCTTGTATATGAGAAAGATTTTTCATGAACATCATCATGAACAATCAACTTTCGAGATTTGAACTTGAATTAGTAGTTCTGGATAACATCTGTTTGAGTGAGTTTTATCAAGGGTCATTATTACTAGTTACTGGAAGGTAGCCACCTCCCTCGGGAAGTTGATATGACATGAATGGTAATAGGCTAAATTATAAGGGGTCGATGGACTTGCTACACCTACTTATGGATAGCCATACCCATACAAAAAGGCTTCGAATTGTCCACAATGTTCCACGGAATTCGAGACTGTCACAATATGTTCCAGAACGTTTTAAACTATTCCCGAACATTCCAGAATGTTCGGAAAATTTCTGACTAGTCTTGAATGTTCCAGGACCTGTATTGGATGGGTTATAGAGGGATTCCACACCATATTGTTTCACAATGATCTTGGATGTTCCAAAATGATCTTGGATGTTCCAAAATGTTTCTGAACGTTCCAGATTATTCTCGACTATTCCACAATGTTACGGGATGTTGTGGAATGTTCTAGAACACTATTGAAAGTTTTCTAGAAAGATGAACATCCTCATATCTGCAAAAGAACGATATTTAAATACAAACGGGAACCTTCTTCATGAGAAAGCTGATGTGATACTCTTGGAAAAATACAATTTCAAACGATTTTAAACTTGCCATTTGAACACATCAACAAAAATATATTCTCCAAATTTCCAATGAGAATTGCATAAAAAATGTTTTTGTCTACATACTTGAGTAACATATTTTTCTAGTGAATTTTTTCCGGCTCTTACTTTAAACAACATAAAAAACAAAAATAATAAAAAAATAATCAATACAGTTTAGTGTATGATTTTCACTAAAACCGCGGCACGTGTCGCGGTTTACACTTTCTCGAGAGTAAACTCCTTGTAAAACCCCTTACAGTGAAAATCATACAATAAAGTGTATTAATTAGTTTTCGTATGGATTTTCAGCAAGTATCGGCCAGTTCTATTCAAAAATAATTAAATACAATCAAAATCGAAGCTGTTTTTGAGGACTTCCAAAGATTGTCTGCCTGCAAAGGTGAAATTAGAAAACTATGTATACCATCCCAAACCATGTTACTATTTTTTTTTCAGTCTCACGCCCGACTTAAATATAAATTTTCTATTCCCACTGTTCTCGATCGGATCCTTCGGTTCCAGCGCAGCTTTCGCTCTTACGAGATTTCACCATCGCGCCCGTTCAGTTTCGGCTGAAACGACGGCGTTTTCAGCCATCGTCGGAAAGATCGTCGCCGGCGCCGCGTTCTAACCTACATTCGCCGTTCCGCAAAAGGGGTGTGTACCCTTTTCGATTTTCTAGTCCTGGCGTGATGTGAGTGGTTAGTGTCCAATCCTGGGGATTTCCCATTAACGGTCCTTGTATGACTCGGGTGGAAAGCCATCTAGATGACGCTATCCTGTTATGACATGTTCTGTGTCAATTTTGCAAAGGTGATATTTTTCAGCAGTTGGTATAGGGTGCGAATTGTTGTTGGGGTTGTTTCGATTTGTTTGAGTTATGGAAAAACCTTTTTTTTTTTGAGAAATTATTGTTTATTAGGAAATCTTCTTTTTGGCTATCTATCTCCGTAGTGTACCTGATGACTGAAATACAAGTAGGTGAGTGGTGTTCTCTGAATCTGTGGAATATCAATGTTATTATGAACGTGAAAATATCAACTCTACTCTTCCCTAATAGCGAAAAGAAGTGAGTGCTTTTTATATGAATACGAAACACTAACAGAGTGATAAAACCAACTTTTTTGGTTATATTCCCACCCTCTTTTTATTGTATATCAACGACTTATTGGAAAAAACAAGAATCTAATATATTGCTTTGCTGTCGGGAGCACACTTGTCATTATGTTTGGATTACAGGACAACGGCTGCGAATGCACATCTTCACCGACAGCAGGAGGTTGAATATATTAATGAGGATCTAGAAGTAATTTCGAATTGGCATGAAAGTAACCAGGTTCAATTCAATGAAACCCAGGCATCGGTTTTCTCCAAAAAGATAAATGTCTCCGGACCGGATATAATAATGTCTGGTCAGACAATTCTCTTCTTTGATAAGTTTGTTGGGGGTTAAAATGGACACCAATATGTCTTGGCACAGTCTTGGCACAATCATGTCGCTGGAATTACAAAGGCTGCTTCTCAAAAGCTCGGAGCACTGTTCCGAACCAGAAAACTATACACACCTTTGCATCTTTTGATGCTTTATAAAGATCAGATCAGATCTTCTTTGATGTATTGTTCTCATGTATGGAGCTCCGCCCCCAAACATACTCTGAAGCTGCTGGATTCCATTCAGAAAAGAGCCATCCGCCTGATTGGAGACGCGAACATCACTTGCAATGTAGAGTTATTAACTTCTATGTATATGTATCTATATATATATTCCTCAACCGAGTCGGTTTGCTACCTTCATAATCTGTAATGTAATATCGTCTTTATTATTTTGTAATACATTTGAAGCTAATTAATCAGGAACAGTTAATTTATTATATGAAGATAAAAGGCGAAGTTCAATTTACATGACGACAAGTCATCATTCAATTGTAGCAGAAGCTACATCTCATTTTTTTCAATAGCATCGGGGATCAAGGGTCTCATCATTGGAAATATCTCCTTGCCTCTGCTACCTCTGATTTTTTTTTTGAAAATTAGTTCATTCGTTATTGAGGATATCAATGTTGAAATGAGCTAAAGTTTCTCTTATTAGAGAAAGTTGATAATGAACAATATGAACGAAATTAGAATAATGACCTTTAGCAATTACCTAAAACAGTTCTGATGATAGTCCAACGTGCAAAGGAGCGATTTAAATGGAAAAGACGTGAAAAAGACAACTTCGGCGCCTCGTCTGTGACTCGTCTCACCCGTGTCTCGTCTCGCCCGCGCCTCGTCTCGTCCGCGTCTCGTCTCGTCCGCGTCTCGTCTCGTCCGCGCCTCGTCTCGTCCGCGCCTTGTCTCGCTCGACATCGTTTCTGTATGAATTGGCGTTAAACAATTCTCTGTCGTAATTCTTATTACCGATTCACACAGAACGTATGTCGGGCGGTGACGAGGTCACGCCCGACATAAGGTCTGATGGACCTTATTTTTTCAAACTTAATTTGAATTATAAACAATACCTACGCGAAACCACCACCCGGCTCCATGACGCAGAAAGTCTACTTACTGGCAACCCTCAATACTCAGTCGCGTATTCGAAAACTTACATAATAGTCGTAAATATCCAAAATATGGTTTTCTAATAGTGGAATGTGAGAATCATTGAAATCGATTGCAGATGACTCGTCCCACCTTCGTAGAGGTAGATAGTAAGATAAATTAGTACTTCATCTGGACAAATACAACATACCAACAATTCCGTACACCACTATTTTTTTAGCGACATCACTAACAGATATGCAGCTGGCGTAGTAAGACAAAGTTATTTTATCCAAAGTATTTTTTTAACTACCCAACCTAACCCAATCGGGCCAACCTAAGGCCAAACCAAGAAGGCCAACCCAAAGGGGAGAACCACGGAAGTTTAGTGGCTCATGAAATATATATGTCGAAACTTCCGAAAATTATTCTATTTTAATACCACGAAATGAAACATCAAATATTGTTTCCAAGGAAGTACTAAGCCGCTAACCGTTCCTTGCTTCTTTTGTTAAAATTATCCAAGCTTATTTGGTCAGCTACAGATCCGCGGGTGAGAATTGTCGCTACAAAAATTTTACTAACAAGGACTGTTGTTATGCTCTATTTGTCCCAATAAAGTACATTATCTTTCTTTCTATCCGTACGAAGCCGGAGCGGATCAGCTGTGATCAGTAAACCATCAAACTACCAAATTTATTTTAATAACTAGTTCATTATCAGAAACCTACATATTCCAGAAGTAATATACTGCTTTTTATTGAGATATGCCCGTGGGATTGTAGTTTACTGGGAAGGAAGTCGTGGGCAAAAGCTATTATGTATAAATAACTTCCAGGGCGTGTTGTTTATATACATTTGTGAACATGGATTGTTGATTTCATAGTGTTTCAGGAAATTTCAAAAGAAGAGGCTTTATCTCTAGAAGTGTATGATTTGAGCGTAATGGATGTTCAATACAAGTATATTTCATCGGAGAGAGTTGAAATTACTTGTACAACGCAATCCAGGAAACACTGTATATATAGGTTAGGAACCTATCGAGTAGCTTGTAAAATACCGTTATCTTTTTGGGGGGGGGGGGTATACAATAAAATTCTTTATTTATGCAGCTTTGGTGAAAATATCAGCAACTCCAAACCCTGTATATTTTTTTCATTATTTTCATTAATAAAAATCGGATAACAGTACTCCACTAATCGCCCCCATGTAAACGGTGTTTCGCAAAGTCGACATTTCTGCAGGCTGAGAATTCTTCATTTTAAACGTGTAAATATGTAAATTTTCGGAAATGAGCAGAGATCAAACCTGAGAAGAACAAATCAGTAATTTCGTGTGTGAAATTCCCTAACCAATCACTAACCGTGACTATAGTAACTTTATTCGTATATTGAAACCAGGTAGATTATACAAATAGATGAAATGCGAGCTTTTGTGGAAAAAAAATCAATTCTGAAAAATTGTTTCTACACCTATTACTTTCTAAATTGTTGATTACCTTGAAAAACAATCGTTTAAAGTAAAACCATTTAATAAATTGATGATATTTCTGTGGTAATTTCTATGAAGGTATTCTCATTAGGTCCGCAGAAATGAGCAAAAACTGTGCCCAGAAAAAATCGTAAATAACCTTTTCCGAGCGGAAACTGCATTCGCTTTCTCATGAAAGAGAATGTATTTACGAGACGCAAGTTTTTTACCATTGAAATGTATGCAACGATGGCAAAGACATTGTTGACATTGATAAACAGTCATTCAATTTAAAATTCATGCTCCATATTTATGGTTATGAACTTGACGCAGTAGCGTATCGTGACGAAGTTCATGAGAATAAGTTGTTTCAAAAACGTTTCCGTATGTCATATTTCATACAAACCTTTAGATAAATAGATCGGGGTGAATTTGCAAGAAATGATTTGGTTGATTCCTATTAATAATAGTCAAGTTTTGTTCTATGTATTCTCCCATGGGTGTTATCAAAAATATTCATCCGAAATTTTTCTCAAACCAACAGAGTTTTAATTCAAAACAGTAGTGTTTCAATGGAGGTAAATATGCTCTATACAGTCGATAAAAGAGCCTATCTTGGGTTCATGCCCAATGATCAGGCAGCTTTTGTTGATAGACTGAGGAATGTGATCCAACAGCAGTAAAGAATAACTTCAAAATGTTGTCCACCCGTACAGCATAGATACCAACTGGCATACAAAAATTATCCATACCGTTGACTTCCATACAAATTCGGCAACAAATTATAAAACAACTTGTCCCCGCCACGTCTGTCTGTCTGAATGGAATACACTCAAACTACCGAATGTATTTTCATACAATTTTGTTTAAATTGGTGCCAATCGTGCTGCCTAATACCTTTGAGTTATAACAAATAACGTACCATATAATTTTTGTGATTGCATTTGTCTATCTTTTAAGAAAAGCTTATTATACCCATTTTAAGGTTTAAAAAGTTATCACATATAATAATGAAAATCTTTATTTCCCATCATAATAAACTTAGATGAAATACAAAACAAAATCAACATAGTGGGAAAAGGTTGTAATTGGAAAGCTATTTGAACTCCAGTCGCCTTAAGCATTTCATTGCACATAATTATTGCTGTTGTTATGCTCTATTTGTCCAAATAAAGTACATTATCTTTTTTCTAGGTCGGAGTGGATCAGCTGTGATCGATAAACTATCAAAACACGAAACCTATTTTAATAACTATTTCACTATCAGAAACCTACATATTCCAGAAAAAAATATCCTGCTTTTTCTTTAAAGGTGGTTGACAATGTTTCGTGGTGCATTTCATTACTTCTGACTTCCGTTATCTAAAATGAAATAAATTGATTAGAAATCACTCGAAGACGATTCTGGAGACTAACAATCGAAACGTCGTGAAGTAACTTGGCTTGGAATCTATTAATTTTCATTTTTTGTTAATATTTTTTTTAAGTTTCATCTCGTGTTGATATTTCAATTTTTTATTTTTTGGTTGTTGCTTGTATTTTATTTCATTGTAATTTCTGTTTTTTTTCCTTAATATAATTGTTATTTTTCAGCTAATCTTTTTGTTTTTTACAGATTATTTCAGTGATTTCAAATCAATTTATATCATATTAGACAATGAAAGTTTTATAATATGTAGTTTTCTGGGAAGCAGTCGCGGAGAAAAAGCTACTGTGTATAGAAAACGTCCAGGGCATGTTGTTTTTATACATTTATGAACAGGAATTGTTTATTTCGAATAGCTGTAATAGGGAAATCATTCAACTTTATGCATTGCCAATAAAATTCAAGTGTCGTCACACCGATAAAAATCAAAATTGATAGTGGAGAACATACTTCTGCTTGAGATAATTTCATCAAAGGTCACTATTATCAGTTACAAGCTGATGCTACAGTACGCCAGATATATGCTCTGCTACCTGTGCGAATCTAGGTCGGGTCGCTAGCTTTATTTTATTTATGATATTCAACTTTAAATAAATTGTTATTCCTTGAAAATATCAACAATTTTTTCATTGATGACCTCTTAATTATTTTTTTCTATATAAACATTTTTCTTTTAGGGATCAATATTAAAAAACCTTCATTTCTAACAAAAATATTTCTAGTTACAAACTTCATCATAAAATCAATATAATAATTTTCAACTAAAAAGTAAATTTTGAAGATTGCATTCCTCTCAGGTTATCATTCAGGTCGATGAATAACTCCTTTCATAAAAACGACAGGTAGAAGGGGTGGACACATGCAGGAAGCCTTGAAAACAAGATCGACACAGGAAGATGCGCTAAATATTAAGCCCATCCAAGAGTGGCTTCATTAAGATGAGCAATATAGAAAATAGATCACTCATAAAACTTCGGTGTAACGAGATTCAACTGACGGAGAAGTGATACTAGATCCCGAATTGTCCTGGTAGCAACATCTAGAACGAAAAAATTAAAACTGTAATAGCACTGATTCTGGCCAAAGATACAATTACGCAGTCCTCACATTCTTACCTATAATAGCGATGAGGGTTCCATGACCGTTTGTACGTAACCAGATAAATGAATGAGAAAATAGAAAAATATAAAGAATACCGACAAAATATTTGGGAACATATACGGGTAAACCTTTATGTAGAAACCACCCAAAGGTAACCCCAAGAAGCAATTCAGTGGAACCGAACACTCTCTTTTCAGAAGTACATGATTGAAAATAGAGCTAAGTAACGCAGATCTCAGCTGCAGACAATGCAACTATGGATCGGTGACAGCTTGACGTGTATTATAGAATTGTGAGACACTGGATCAGATGAAACAAAAAAAATATTGCAAATTTAGAATTGGTCTTCTCATTCATGAAACTACTATTCTCTTCACTTGAAGAAAGGAGAGTACTCACAAGAATTGCTTTTAATCTCGAATTTGACCCAAGGTTGTTGGTGAGAACAATTCCTTTTTACCTTCTCTTCAGCAGTGTTATTTGACCCAAGTTCTACCAACTCTACTGCATATTGAAGACGAATTTTTTGGAAGATTGCCTTATCTTTTTTTTTTGTATCAAGATGGAGTAGTAGAAAGCCAAAAACTTTCTTTCTCAAAAATTAATCACTCCTAAGAATATAACCCCTTCAATAAAAATGAGTTTCCATTTATATTTCATATACTTAATTGCAGTTAATAGCATTTCAATACTGTCATAATTTTTTATGAAATGTACACAGTGTGCCAGGGGAATATACGGAAATTTGTTTCCAATGTGTAGTAGAACAGCTTTTAGGCTTTTTGTTTAACTGTCAATAAAATGGCGCCATTCAGTTGTATGACATAGAATACCAATTTCTGTAAATAAACCTTTCACGTCATGATAAAAACAGAGTCCATCTTCCTTACTGAAGAAACAAGAAAATTCTGCATAACGTTTTCTTCGATGAAATAAATGAAATAAATTTCACTGTTTTAACCGCGATGCTAATAACTCTGCTTTACTTTTTGGTAGATTTAGGTATTTTATTACATCATTGAGATCTTCAGAGTTGATGAGATGTGGTATGTTTAGTTCAGATTGAAAAAAATCGGAATGTTTGGATATGGATGAACACTGTGATTGATGACTGTCTTGAGAGAGTCGTTGATTTTCTAACACAGGCAGAGCAGGCACATGATTTTTTTCTGTATGTGGTATTGGAGCGGATATCGATGGTAGATCAGGGTAATATGTTTCCTTTAAATTTTTACCTTTGAGTGGATTTTCAATACAAAAATAACAGTCGGTGTGATGATCACTGGATTCCCTCCAAATTATCGGAACTGCAAACTTCATTGCTCTTTTTTCACCTCTGTACCAACCTACAGTAAAACGTAACATATATTGTAGGTTGTATGGTAAATATTCTAATTGATGTTATTGAAAAATAATAATTATTGCAATAGAAAAAAAGTAAATGAACTCACTGTTCAGAATGTATATGCAAGAGTTACATGATATATGCGGAGCCTATTTTTTGTCTTGATTTTTTACAGGTAGATAAAAGTAACTTGATATGCCTGGCAAATCTTTAAATTTGTACTTGAATCAAACTTTTTCTATCTTAATGATAATAATAATAATAAATATGCTTTATTGTCATAAGAAAAACTTGTTGACAAAGCAAGATACATATATTCAATTACAATACCTTATAAAATAAAACTATAAATTATCAAATACTTCGATAACTTAACGTCAAATGTCAAAATAACCATTATAAACCATTAGGCTCCATTATAAATTATAGAATCTTTTACTAAACTTGAGGTGGGGATAGGTAGACTAAAAGTAAACTCACTACTT
>WOGP01001377.1:0-26043 GCA_015342065.1 Leptinotarsa undecemlineata | reverse complement strand
ATATATATATATATATATATATATATTTAGTATAATACCAAGTTCATGTGTCGACTGTCAGTATCCTTTGTAGAATTGATAGAATGGAAAACAAGTTATTCAATGGTGAAGTGCATTTCATATTGTGTAATGGAGTATACCATTGTTAAGTGAAATGTTGTTATGGATACTTTTATGAAATTTGGTACTTTTACATCAAAACGTAAGCTATACACTTATCACTGCATATTATGGATGCATAATAACCCCATCCCCAATTAAATCATAATTATGAAACCCGAGCCAAACTTCATCAAAAAACGAATGCCACTCGCTGTAGATTAACTTGCGCTCAGAGATTTATATCTTATTCTGACTAAAATTTAATAAACCTAGTTCCTTCAGACATTAGAGCAATCTCCAATAAATACAAATTCAAGTCAAAACTGAGAGAACATGTCAATCAATACTATGACATATTGAAATCTGTCTATGAACTGGATTCATAATCGAAGTTCTCTCTGGGCTATGAATATAAACTACATCCTATTGTAGGTAATATCTTGAATTAGTAGAACAATCCAACGTCACCGTCTCTTCGAACATTACTATCTCTTTCCACCAGGTTTTCTTCCTTCCAACTATTTGTATCAGTTGTATTTACATTGTCAATATGAGTGTTTGCTTTATTATGCAACAATGTATATATGTATGTGTTTATGTATATATATATGTGTGTATGTATGTATATGTATGGCCATTAAATTGTACAATAAACTTCCAAGTACAATAAAAAATCTGGCTCTAAAACAGTATAACTATCAAGTCAAAGAGTTGCTCCTGGATAAATCCTATTATACTATCAAAGAATATATGGATGATAATTTGTGACCATGTACTTTTTAAAAAGATTTTAACAACGANAAAACAGTATAACTATCAAATCAAAGAGTTGCTCCTGGATAAATCCTATTATACTATCAAAGAATATATGGATGATAATTTGTGACCATGTACTTTTTAAAAAGATTTTAACAACGATGCTGTTACTTAAGTAGCAGATTATTTTAGGTCTTGACTATTATATATTTTGTAAATGTCTTGCATTTTATGCCGATTTTAATAACGATGCTGTTACATAAATAGCAGATTATTCTATGTTCTGGCTATTATATACTATATTATATATTTTGTAGGTAAATTGTATACTGTACCGCTATTTAAGTGCAGCAAATTTATATTTTCAAAATTGTATTTGTAGACCATTTGACATACTCAATGTCATCTACTGATGATCTAACTGAATAAAAATATATTTATTTATTTATTCCGAATCGAATAACACTTTAATATTTTTCGGAGGCTGACAAAAAAGTTTGATCTGAAACGCAGTCGTGGGGTGTCATATACCTCTTAAAAAAACGTATGTAGGAGATAAGTTTCAGCTTCATACCGTCAGTTTTAGGTGATGCACGTGCAAATCTTGGAAAAGTGAAAACATTAACGAAGTGAGGGAGGGGATAATTTGCCAATAGTTCTTGTATGGGTTTAATAAATTTAGAACATAAATTTACAAATTTATATGCCATGAGATGACAAGCACATCCTCATGATTGCAACTTGTTTAGCGAAACGCGCTTCGGGAGATAGTATTTTGTTCTAGTGTGGAAAAAGTATTTCAATATATTAATTTTACGCCAAAGGTACAAATTCTACCTAGCAAGAACATTTTTATTCATATAATCTGTACCAGGTAGTCATTAAAATTTACAATTAAGAATTTGAGGTAATCCTCCGTAGTCCAGCTACTTAATAATAAACTTTCCAGGAATATGGCAGATCAGGATCAGTAAAAGAATAGAATTTTCTTGGTAAAATAATAAGTCCCAAATTTGGAGGCTTTCAAAATTAACCAGTCATAAAATACGTACCTTCACATCCCGTCTTACTGCGTCTGCGAAAGATTTTCTTCAATACACGCTTTAGAGGGAAGTTACAGTTAAATCCCTGAAAATAATTTAAAATGAAACATGCAATAAATCACACCATGATTGTTTGTTTTTTTATATCAACTCTAACGACATTTTTATCGAATAATTTGATATCAGTTTGAGAAATAGGACTCTTATTAACGACTATTCAATCGAAATTATTCTTTATTACTTTTTAATATAGAACAAGGTCATATCGGGAGCCGGTGACTCTGTCATCAATGTAATAAGTCGATACTCTTTTGTATCGTGCCTATGAATGATATCTGTTTCAATTCCATTACGAATGTTTGGAGCACAAACTCTTTCTTAATAATTTGAGATCATAAGCGAAAAGCCAACTTCACATTCGGTTTGTAGAAAAATATATAATGAAACACAAGCAAACAGGCAGAAGTCAAAAGTCTTTTTTTTTAAAAATTCTTTGAATATACTTTATATAAAGTTCCATGTTTCTTGACAAGTTTCCCACAATTTATAAAAAAATTGTACTATAACATTGTTATGTGCCAAAGTGTCTTTATAATTTGAGATCATAAGTAAAAAAAGCCAACTTCACATCCTATTTGTAGAAAAATATATAATGAAACACAAGCAAACATGCGATAGGCAAAAGTATTTTTTTAAACTTTATTAAATATACTTTATATAAAGTTCAATATTTCTTGACAAGTTTCTCACAATTTATAAAAAATGTGTACTATATAATATTGTTAATTTGAGATTATAAGCGAAAAATCCAACTTCACATCCTGTTTGTAGAAAAATATATAATGAAACACAAGCAAACATGCGACAGGCAAAAGTCTTTTTCTAAAAAACTTCTTTGAATATACTTTATATAAAGTTCAATTTTTCTTGACAAATTTCCCACAATTTATAAAAAATTTGTACTATATAATATTGTTATGTGCGAAAGTGTCAATTTGAGAACATGAGCGAAAAAGCCAACTGTATATTCAGTTTGTGGAAAAACAGGCGACAAGCAAAGTCCTTTTGTTCCAAGTTCTTTCAATATACTTTATATAAAGTTCCATATCTTTCTTGACAAGTTTCCCACAATTTATAAAAAAGTACTATATATTGTTATGTGTCAAAGTGTTTATAATTTGAGATCTAGGATACAGTACATTTTTTGCCCTAGTCACCACGCAGATCAGCGCGCAGAAACGCACTTACAGATAACTAAAAAGACAACTATTAGTTAAACTTTTATGTATTGATAACATATTTGAAATTTATCGAATCCCTAGTTCTTCCAAAGAGGCGAGGAATAATGTGTCAAAATTTGTGTTGGTTCTTTTATAAAAAGTTGTACTGTGAGATCATAAGCGAAAAATCCAACTTTATATTCAGTTTGTAGAAAAATAATATATTGAAACACAAGCAAACAAGCGTGATTATTAATTCAACTGACAAACTTACCGCTTCGGAGTCGACTGTGCCACGATTATTCATTTTCTTACAATATCATTTTCACAAAGTACAACACACTTAAAAACTCACAATTTCTTTTCGAGAGGTTGTCACATCGAACCTGGATTAGACTGGATTGTCTGTACTGTATATAAGTACTTCACGCCCGAACAATGAAATTATAGAGACAATTGTGAATTTCGAAGCTTTAAATATTTCTCTAGTATATCGACAGGTAGAATCTCATCTGAATTACCTAACCCCTCATCAACTTAGTACCTTAATACCTATCTTCCGAATGCTGAACGTAAGACAATAAGATGGTTAGTCCGTGTTTGGTCATGAGATGATTTTTCGAATGGGAAAGGATTGATTGGCGGCACTGGTGAACATTTTTCCGCCGGTACCGGCGGCAATTTGCCGCCCAACTTAGCGGAACATTACTTTTGTTTGTGATCTCACATTCCATGCGGATAATTACTTTGTAATTAATTCTGCAACTAAAAGAAATGTGGGATGTTTAATTGTAATTTTTTATTTTGGGTGTACTTTTGCGATGAAATAAAACTTGATAGGTTAAATTTGCGATGTAAATGTTTATCGCGATGTTACCTACACTCTTCCACAATTTGACAATGAAATTTTACACTTATAATAATTTCACAGCGGAATTTTACACCCTAACGTAATTTTATAGCCCAATTTTTTATTTAAAGGTTATCTTACCTTCAGATATTCCGTTTTAACTAGGTACCTATTCTGAATAATTTTGAAAGAAATTATACCTTAATCGGATGTTGATACTTAGATATTTTTGAGTCCATTTTTATTTTGTAACTGAGATAACCTACTTGAAATGAAACTGTACACTGTACTACTGTACTGATTGTAACTAATCCTCACATAGTATTTGATGTAATGAATATCCTGTAATTATTCAAAAATCAACTAGAATGTTATATACCGATTATATCATACAAATAAAACAATTCATGTTGTGAGGTTAGGATATACTCATCATTGAAAAAACAGCAATATACAGAAAAAAATATATATAAGTCATATAGAATAGAATGCTTAATATTATATTAATATGTAATCAATTGCAAAAGTAATATTTTAAAATAAATATGGAATAAAAATTTATAAGGAAATGGTAGTATCACAAGAATCGATAATTGAAATATAAAATAGCCATACGGAATAAAATGTATTTACTAAATAAGTGAAAAATTGCAATGAACATATTAAAAAGTATATACAAATAAACATACATACATAAACAAAGAAGAATAGTTTTACCAATTCACATAGGTTTACAAATTCACTTGTGATATATAATAAATTGTTATATTGTTTAATATTTATATATAGAAATATTGGTTCTTATTTTGGATGTATTCCTTCAATTTGGCTTTGAACTGGATTAGTTGAAGCAGAAAACAAGGAACATAAATGTTATTATAATTATGAATATTTTTATTAAATGTTACGTACTTCTGAAAGTAATCTGGTGCTAAGTGATTTATTATTTTGAATATGAAAATCATAGTGAAATAAAACAGTTTGTTTTCCACTGAGAACCAACTGAGGGTTATTAACATTGTTCTTATGGGGGTAAAGCGATTTATTCTCAATATCATTTTCATTTCACGATTTTGAAGCTTCTGGAGTATATTTAACTTATTGAGATTAAACAGATATACAATGGATGAGCAATAATCAAAATGTGACTGAATGATTGAATTGTACACAGTGATTTTAGACTCAGTTGATAAATGTTGAGATATCCGAGAGAAAAAGAAAAAAGTTTTTTCAAATTTTAAGTATAATCAAAATGACTATTGACGTTCAGAACATTATCTATCTAAAAGTAGAGAAACACTGATAATTTTGGAGGTTTCTAGGTCTACAAAAAAGTCCGCGATGGTACATTAGGGATAACCCTCAAAATAACCATTCTTTATCCTCGAGAAATGAGAAAATGATTCAAGAAGCGATTTTAAGCAATACAGCATTAATCCTTATCTGATTAAGTACCTTAAATACATTGTGCATTTAATACAGATCAGTATGGCCCTTTACAGCATGTAATTTAAATGAATATTTTCGGAGATATCACAGATTTAAAATGCAGGGACAGAGCGGTTGCGGCGGTACTGGCCGGCGGACCGGCGGCGCGTGCTTATAAATAGCGCGTTAAAGGCCGCGCTTCGCCCAATAGCACTTTATGATTATCAGCGATCGCACGCGTTTACATGTATTTAGTATCAGCATTGCACCCGTGCGGAGCGGGGGAGAGTCGCTGGTACTTTATAATAAGAAGACTATAAATTGAATCGTCCTTGGTAACTTATTGTTGAAATTTCACGAAGAAAATACTCACCTTCTTCATTTCTGTCGCTGGAAATATCCATCATCCAGTTGGAAATTATTTTTCAATGAAATAAAACGTTATGATTTCATACATATATTAGATGAATATTCAATTCTCAATGAAAATACGCCTGCGAGTGCGAATAATTCATTACAAAGAGTGTATTTTCAATATAATTGAAGTAATTTTCATCCTTCAGAATGAACATTTCAATGTTAATTTCAATCATTTTTCCAGTGTGGGTCTGTCGAAATTCTCCTATCCTGTATTTTTGCAAACTTAACTTTATTTCATTTTAAATACAACAATCACTTCAACTAAAACTTCAACTATTATTTGAATGTCTATCATCTTATTAAATCACTTCGCGTATCGCACTGTAACGTCCACTTGACTGTTTCGATATACTCGTGGCTAGCGTTTAAATATCGTAATCGAATGCCATAAAAATTTTGCCGAAATTCCGTTGAAATCGGTAGCATTATTCTCACTGATTCTAGATCGGCAGGGAATATTGTGCCTTCGCGCGCTCTAAACTACGTCACGTTTGAATTATGGTTACCAGTGGCGGCCGGCATTATTTTCTTTCGGGCATGATTTACAACAATATTATACAGTTATTCCGTCATAATCCAACAAATCGAAATGACTGAAAAATTATGAACTGTCAGGAAAAAGGCAGACAGAATGAAATTGTCTTTTCTTGTTCATATTGAGCATCCTATTTCCAAGAATTCATGTGATAATTCGTCGTCTCCGACGAATACCAAATGTATATCTGAGGTCCAATCGGCATAATCGCAAAATATTTACTTGCGATTGTCCATAAATAATTTTTAACGAGAAATAAGCACATTGCAATTTTTATTGAAGAAGTTTTGATGTTTTCTTTTTAAATAACTTTCGGTATTTGCTTCCAACCTAATTTCCCCACCTTCAT
This sequence comes from Leptinotarsa undecemlineata, assembly GCA_015342065.1. Classification (NCBI taxonomy): domain Eukaryota; kingdom Metazoa; phylum Arthropoda; class Insecta; order Coleoptera; family Chrysomelidae; genus Leptinotarsa; species Leptinotarsa undecemlineata. The sequence goes on along the minus strand of WOGP01001377.1, from coordinate 19,340 downwards.
TTCAAACATATGTGGGATTATAAATGTATCAAATAGAAAATAAGTATTTTTCTCCAATGATATCGCAAACGTGTAGGCCAAAATAATTGATATTTCCTAAATCCCTTATATACGAACCCTGATTTAACTAACTTGGTCGGTAGCTGGTTGGCAAACATGAGATACCGTCCGATTAGTGCTAGATAAAAAGTTGGACCTCGTTAATCTTTAGCTCTCACGAATTTCGAATTCTGAAGGTTATCTGCTTAGATTATACGACAGTTGGTTAACGGAAATACATTTCAATAAGACAAAATGATGATGATCGACAAAAGTTGTGAAGCAGTCATGGATTTTTCTTTGAAAGTTGATGTAAACGGGTTCGATGGACTCATCGGTGAATTTAAGAAATCGACTCAGGTTTGTACATAAGGGATCCCCACGAACTCTGAATCCTGAATATGATGAAAGACATGACAATTGACACTAATGACAAGAACCCATAGTAGCCAACATAAAAAAATACTTGTGCTTCAAACGAAATCCTTATCCGATATCGTGTATATTTTTGATTCATCAACGAATTCGCCAACCAGTACCCGATTCCCCGAAAATTGAGGAATTCCCCAACGATTAGCATTGCTGGTTAAAAATTATTTACGTTAATATTGTCAAATGTGTAGGGAAATTTGAATTTAAAAAACAATAATCTGATAATTTTTTTATTGGCAATGCTGCTGACAAGTAAAATGTATGACGTCACTGAAAAATTTCAACCCCCCCCCCCCCGCTCCACTTTCCTTTTTAAGAGTAACCAACGTGCATGATATTTATTGAAATATTTTATGAATGCTGTAGAAATATATTCAATTATGGTTGATCTTGACAATATTAAATTAACCTGTAATAAACAAAATCCGCCTATAGGTGAGAACGTGTTCTTTGATTTCTCGTACTTAAAATTTGGTATTTCAGGTGGCATATGTATTGCACTTCATGTGTTTCAACACCAAGGAAAGACTCCGACAAATGGTACTTTAAACATCTCCTGGGAAAATGAAACAGTACTTGAAGTATCAAATAGAAAAATACTTTGCAGAAACAGCAATGATTTAGCAAGAGCCGTAGCAAGGTTTTCATCTTCTAACCTTCATGGTACTAACCCAACAGAAGCTACTGAAATAGACCACTGGTTAAACATATCTTCATGTATTCTAAATAATAAAAGTGAAATAAATAATTCACTCGATATTATAAATAAATCGTTGGGTCCTGTTACTTATTTGGTAGGGAAACGGCTCACTATTGCTGATTTTTCAGTATTTTGGGCATTATATGGTTAGTAGTTAACAAACATTGATATTTATAGATTACTCTCAACCGTTTTTAGTGAGTAAACAATGGAAAGATTTCTTATCGAACGAGTCTTCACTAGTACATGTGAAAAGATGGTATAATTTCATAAAATCAGAGAAATCAGTTGAAGATACTTTGAAGTATCTACCATCTGAAGTTATTGCTGGCCCATCAGATAAAAACAGTCGGCAGTTGGAAAGGTCTAAAGCAGGTAATAGAGCTCAAGAGGGAAAATTTGTCGAGTTACCTGGTGCAGAATTAGGCAAGGTTGTTGTTAGATTCCCTCCAGAAGCTTCAGGGTAAGCATTTTCAATATTTAATGAACACTAAAAGTATTCTACATTATCAAATATAGATATATCTCAATGAAGTAATAAGTATTTTTCAATGTTAATCATTATTCAAATAGTCCTCAGAAAAAATAGGGATTGAAAGGACCAATCTATTTCATCTATCAAAAGTTGATACTTTCATTTGAAAAATTTCTCATTGCCTATGAAGAGTGAAATGAGTTGATGAATGCTGAGGGTCTGAAAATGGGTAGAACAATGTTAGTTAAGTCACTTTACCTGGGAATATATTTCATACTCAAGCCCAGCGACAGGAGGGACTATGGATATAGTTTTACTGGTACCCAAAAACAAGGGGACCAGTACACTGGCTATTATCTTAAATTTCATTACAAAATATAGTCGCAAGCTAGATGTATCAACGATGTCAAGCTTTGCAGTTAGCAAGCAGATACTTTCTTGATGCTTCCTGGAATTCACTGTGCAGGTAGAAATCTTCATTTCAGTTACCTACTCGATCAGTACATATCAGTCTTCCAGGTTGAAGACTGATATGAGCAGATCAATATTCTCACAGACAGCCAGGAAATAAACGATATTTTTTAGCATAATATCGAGAAAACTATATTCAAAAACAAGTTCTTTTTGATTCATAACTTTTAAACCTCAAAAAGTCACTAATATTAAGTATTTTCCTTCAAAAAATGTCTCTGATTGAAATTCTTGAGCTTGAAAGGGATCATTTGAAGTGTTCAACAAGATATTGAATGGGAAATCAAGTCCTGAAATCATCACTTTATTCTAATGGAAACTCTGGTTTTGAAAATTATAGTTATCTTCACATTGGACATGCAAAGGCTGCTCTTCTCAACCAGTACTATCAAGAAGCGTTCCAAGGAAAGCTAATTATGCGTTTTGACGATACGAATCCTGCTAAGGAGAACGTACATTTTGAGAAAGTAATTCTTGAAGATGTGGCAATGCTGGATATAAAGCCTGACAGATTCACACATACTTCTGAGTACTTTGATTTGATGATTGAGTATTGTGAAAAACTATTGAAAGACGGTCGTGCCTACGTTGATGATACAGAAGCAGAACTCATGAAAACCCAAAGAGAACAGAGGATCGAATCTTCAAACAGAGCAAATAGTAGGTAGTTTTAGAATTTGAGTGGTCATCAGTCACAATAGTCACAAATTGAAAATTCAATTTGAAAATAAAAACTGACCTTTCTGAGCATTTTTCTGAAACGTTTTTGTCACTGGAGATATCTAATATCAGAAGCTTTGGAGTCGCATGTATATTCAATGAATTTTGTTTTAATAATTCAATTGAATGTGTCTGAGTGAGAGAAGTGAAAAGTTCCTTGTTTTACTGAGTCTGCTTCAGGTTATCAACAAAATTTTGACCTTTGGGAGGAAATGAAGAAAGGCACAGAAAAAGGCCAGAAATGTTGTGTGAGGGCCAAGATTGACATGCAGTCTCCAAATGGTTGTTTGAGAGATCCAACAATATACAGGTGCAAAAACGAACCTCATCCGAGAACAGGAGACAAATACAAGTAAGTTTAGCTTGAGTAAAATACTTATTTAATTAGACCATTTTGTTGAGAAATTGTAATTTTTTAGAGTATATCCTACCTATGATTTTGCATGCCCTATAGTGGACTCGATAGAAGGAGTTACTCATACTCTTCGAACCATGGAATACCATGATAGAGATCCTCAATTTTACTGGTTCATCGACGCTTTGGGTCTGAGAAAACCCTACATTTGGGAATACAGTAGACTGTGTATGACCAACACAGTACTAAGTAAAAGGAAACTTACTTGGTTTGTTAATGAAGGCCTAGTAGATGGTTGGTAAGTAATTGTATTAAGAGTTCATTTGAAATTTGAGTAACATGAAAATTATGACTGACAAAAACCGTATTTTGATCCTGTGAACATATGTGTGAACAGACGAGTGTACAACATTAAAACGAAAAGAAATAAAATTGTTATTCAAATGTACATACCCCGCTAAATTTGAACATCACATTATTTTTTTCAACAGATCTCGTATTCTCTATGAATGCCAATTTTTTTAAAACGGTGATTTCTGCACATTTTTTTTAACATAAACGAGGGTGATAAAGTCATTGTTAATGTTAAAGTTCCCGCAATGTTTCCATGTTTATTTAATTCTTTCAAAAAAAAAGCTTTTTGGCTTTCTATTTCTCCATCTTCTAACAAAAAATATGAGAAACGTCCAAAGAACGGAAGAATAACTGCAGTGAAAACTTTATAGAGATATGAAATTCCATGTTCATGTGAAAGTAGTTGTTAAGAGTTTTTTTTTAATCTATGTTCTATATATCTTTATTGAGAGTTTTTATTGTAATTATTCTTTTCTTTGGAAATTTCACACACATTGTTTTATTTATTTACGGACTTGCCATTATACAATTAACACATAAATAGTTTGATTGAAAAATAAACAATTGAATAATAATATAGAATACCAAAAAAGAAAAAACAATATCAATTAATTATTATTAATTATGTTCAGCAGTTTCTTCATAGTAGGTCAATATGTTTAATCTGATTTTTTTTAAATATAGGGATGAATCAAATAAATCAATATAGATGCTATACTTATTTACTGACCTAAGCATTCTAGTGATGGTTTCATTTAGGCCATAGCTAATAGAATGGTAAGGAACTTTAAACAACTCTGACGCTCTGGTTCTTCTTGAATTTACATTGAAGTTAATCATTTGTGTTACAAATGGACAGTTCATATCACCATTTATAACTTTATGAAGAAGTCTTAAATCAATTTCAGCTCGGCGGTGCTCCAAAGTAGATAAATTCAGAAGAAGCAGAATGTCTTAGTACTCATAATCGGACCTCTGATATCCAAGCTTAAATGCACATGATCTCAGAAATTTGTTTTCTATTTTCTCAATCATAGATATATCTGTCTGATATAGGGGACTCCATATCACGCAATTATTTTCCAAGACCGAACGTACCAAAGAACAGTACAATATTTTAAAGGTATTTATCTGTGTATCGTTGAACAAATCCCAATAATTTCAGTGATTTAAATATGATGTGATCAATATAACCTTTAAAGGTTACTTTGCTATCAAATAACACTCCCAAGTCCAAGTTAGATTAATGTTTTTGATTTTATATGGATATACAATAGGCTTCACAGCTCTTGAAAATGTTATTTGATAACGTTTATTTATATTTGAGTGAATCATGTTCTCATCACACCAACTATATAAGTTATTTTAATATATCTGTAATATGTGATGCACTGTTTGGAATCTTTGGTGTTACAGATATCATATCTGTAACAGTTCTGCATCATAAAAGTTATCTACGACCCTGTAAAGTTGGAGATCATCTGCAGACATTGAATAATAGCTATGGCGTATTACATCCGACACATTGTTTACAAAAAGAATGAAGATTATTGGTTCTATATGCGATCCTTGAGGGACATCAGACGTTACAGGATTTGTGATGATATGGAACCAGCATATTTAACATACTAAATTCTATTATGTAAATAATTCTTTATCCATTTTGACATGTTACCATTAATGCCTAATGCTAGGAGCTTAGCCATGAGAAGATCATGACTTACCCTGTCAAAAGGCTTTTTGTTTTTTTTTATCGAATGTCAGTTTTTTAGTTATCAAACAATCCAGCAACTTGAGAATTTCGGATTGCTTGCTCACTGGACGGTAGTTTTTAATATTATCTCTATCACCAGATTTGTGGATTGGAGTTAGAGAACTTTGCTTCCAGAATTCAGGGAAGACTCCAATAGATAAAGTAAGATTGAATAATGTTTGTAAGGGTTTTGCTAGAGTGAATATGCAGTTTTTTAAAAATTGCAAAGGAATTCCATCGGGACCAGCTGAGAGTTTTCCTGGGGTTATTGTGAGTTGATTGATTATTTTTTTAATGATGGAGAAGTAGATAAAAAATAGCTTTTTTCCAAAAATAGTAATCTTTCCTGAAAATATTAAATTTTCTTCAATTTATATTTAATTTTATATAACATCGGAACAACATAATTTGGAACCCAAATTTTTGAGAAATGATGATTTCTGTTGAGAAAAAGCAAGATACTTTTTTATAGAGAATCATACAGCAATATAATCCTAATAATAGCTCCTGATGAATTATCACGAGAGTGAATTGTTTGGTAGTTGTTTTCCACAGTAAAAAATGTATCTTCTTGCAATTTTTTTGGCAGCTTGATAGTTCTGAATTACATTACATCGTTTGTGAACTTGTAGTTTGATAAGCATTATTGAGGAGGATTCGTGCCCAAATTGATAGCCTTGCTATATTTGGTTTACACTTTTGTTCTCTCAACCTATGAATGCACAAGTATCTTTTATCATTTTACAGGGATGATCCTAGAATGCCTACTGTACGGGGAGTTTTGCGAAGAGGTATGACAGTGAAAGGGTTGAAAGAATTCATTATAGCCCAAGGATCAAGTCGATCGGTAGTTGTTATGGAATGGGACAAGATTTGGGCTTTCAATAAAAAGGTGAGAAACTAATAAATGTCTTCCGTACAAGCTTTTCGACTCTTAGAATCACGTAAAGTGTTTTCTGGTAATAAATAAAATTAATTGAATAAATGTTTAGGTAATTGACCCTATTGCGCCACGTTATACAGCTCTTGAGTCTACAGGAACTGTACCCGTTTTCATTAAGGATATCAAGGAGGAGTGCTTGAGAGTTCCTAAACATCCAAAGAACCCAGAGGTTGGCGAAAAAAATGTTTGGTTGGCTCCTAAAATACTCATTGATGGTGTGGATGCTGAATGTCTTAAAGAAGGTGAAAACACAACTTTCGTTAACTGGGGAAATATATTGATAAAAAAAATCAATAGGTGAGATGAAAGTTACTTTCCAGAAAGATTACTACAATCACTGCATCCCATATAATTTTCTATGTTATTGTTTGTTTCTGATTACAGACAAAATGGCAAGGTTACAAGTATTGAAGCTGTTACAAATACAGAAAATAAAGACTATAAGAAAACTTTGAAACTAACGTGGTTAGCTGAGTTGGAAAAGGCCCCTTTTACACCTACCTGGTGCGTCTATTTTGATCATTTGTTGAGTAAACCAGTGCTGGGGAAAGATGAGGACTTCAAACAGTATATTGGTCACGAAACCAGGGTGAGTAATATGAGTTCAGTTTTTTATTTCATGAATTGAAGTTGTATTGTATTTCCAAAGATATACTTGAATCACTTTGTTTCAACTCTCATCTGATTTATGTCACCAGTAACTATTACAAGTAGTTATTAGCTATTAATGTCAAGCCCTCTTCAGTTTATTTTGCAGTACTGGTTTAAGAACTCTTTATGTTGTATTCACGAAGAGTGAAAGTTACATGTTCTTCTGAAACATTTTACTTTACATTCTAAAGCTTTACTTTTTTGTGTATTTATGTCGAAATCGTGTAACTTCAAATACTAATCCACACAAATTTGGAAATATCTAGGTTGAAATTGTTTCTTTCCAGAAAGAAGTTGAAATGATTGGGGATCCCGAATTGAAAGACCTGAAGGCTGGTGATATAATTCAACTTCAGCGCCGTGGTTTTTTCAGAGTAGATGTACCCTACAAACCTGCAACCCCAAATACCTGCAAAGAGCAACCAATTATATTATTTGCTATTCCTGATGGACATGCCAACGAAAATCCTTTGGGTAATGCGGAAGTTACGAAAACTACAGATAAGGTAGGTTATTTAAGTGTTTTTGGAATCTTCATCTACATTTTACCCAAGTTGTTTTCAATTGATACATTTTTGTTATTGTCTTAATTGCAAATGGGTCTGATTCATCTTTTGCAACATATGCACATGTATCTGTATAAAATATTATATGGGTGAAACTTAAAGGCTGCTAAATGTAACAAATAGCATACATGGTGAATACATAAATAGAAAACAAATAACTAATCCAGGATAGCGGAGCATATTTTGAAATCAACACAAATTATCACTGAGAAAATTAAAAGAATTTGCTTATATTATTTTTTTGGTAGGTAACAAGTGAATTTCGTTTAAGTAACTGTGCAAATGGATCTCATCTGGTTTCCGTTGCTAAGGCGAGAGGTTGAGGAAGGAAATTTCAACCTGAACTGAGTTCGCTGGCAATACTCAGTGTATTCTTGTAGACTAGCAAAAATGACATCTTGATAATTTATTTCTTTGACATTTGTCAAAAGGGATACACATATTTTCAAAAGAGGTGTATTCTAAAATAATTTTGCAGGTTTTTGAAACGGAAAAAGACTTTTCTGAGAGGTCAGCCATTTTGAAAAAGCTAAGTATTGAAAATGTTATTTTTTCCAATAATCATAAGCAATTTAATATAGATAATTGAAATTTTTTGATGGTTATTTGTTCATTAAGTGAAAATTTAAAAATAGCGAAAGGGTAAACAATCTATTGTGAACATCAAATGCAATTTTGATAATAATAATAATAATCTTTATTTAAAAAATGTGCCGACTATTATAGCTTGTAAACAGACAACATAGAATTAAATAATGTCAAAAAAAAAGACTGCATATACTCATAAATATATACATTTCTACAATTCGGTTTGGTCTAAATAGTCACTGAGGCTATATGGTTCTAAATCTATGATTCCATATCTAACTACAGACTCAAAATTGGAAAAATATAAAATTTTTACCGATTCTTTGCTGGGATATTTGTGACCACCCTTAATCCATACGAAATTTTTCTCAATTTGTTAGTTGTATAATCAATCAGTTTTTTTCATTTCAAGAATTCATCAATATGAAGTCCTAGAAATTTGGTGTCTTCTAAATATTTTATAGTATTGTTTTCAATATTCAAATTTTGAGGTTGTTCTATCTGTAATTGATTAGTTCTAAAAAGTTTAAGATTAGTTTTAGATTCATTCAAAATTAACTTATTCCTACTGAACAATTCTTTTGTATCATTAAACATTTCCATACCTGTTTTTACTACTTCAGGGTATATTTCACGGCCTATTAATAAAATAGTATCATCAGCAAAGGCTACAATTGAATTGTATGTTTGAATGATAACATAAATCGTTTATGTAGATAATAAACAACAAGGGACCCACAATGCTTCCGTGGGGTATTCTTGATTCGTATGTTTGACCGTGCTGGTTAATAGTTACTATTTGTTGACGATCTGTTAGGTAAGATTCAATCCATATAGTTCTAATTTTTTTATAAGTATCTCGTGATTCAAGTAGTCAGATGCCTTCGACAGATCTAAGAACATACCAAGTGCTAAATATTTTTTTTCTATTAGGTTTGTTATATTTAGAGTAAATTGACATATTGCACTGTCTGTTGATCTCTCTCGTAAGTATCTGTGTTGGTTATTGCTAATTAAATTACATTATTATAGAAAATTAGTAATGTTATTACACATAGCTAGTTCAAATAATTTTGCAAAACATATATATTTGTCTCAAAATATTCATTGGTGTGTGAGTGATACTGTGGGTGAGTTGTCATAGTCAGTCATTGCAGAGACTTCCAAATACTAGCTTCTTCCTCACAGTCAACGCCTACACCACTGAAGATGTCTGCCGAAGAAGCAGACGAAACAGCTCAGATTTTGTTCTTTTTAATTATTTAAACTCCAACCGAGAAAGCCTGTGTTCTTTTATTTCCATACATCATCTTGAGGATATACATATTGAGTTTATTTAGGAATATCTTGCATTTTAAATTGTTTCAAAAGATTAAGGTAATAGAATTTTATACAGAGCGAAAGGGTTTGGTTTTGCCGAACACTCATGTAGTAAGTAACCATTAATAATGGTTTAACAAAAACTTTGTAGAAATCACACAAAAGTTATTTCCTTTATACTATATTCGAAATGAATTTCTACAAAATAAATAGGTCATCAATCGAACCAGTATGGACTCATTTTCACAAATTTTCTGTATTTACTGAGTGAATTGTTATAGATTTTCATTTTTACCAAGAATTTCCATATTCCACATTCTGTAATTATTTAGTTTTCATGTGTTTTCACTTAATATATACTTTTAAGTTTTCAATGCGAATTTCTTTCTTATCAATTGAAATATAATCTGATCCATGTTTGGGATTAACTGTGGCTCACGATGAATTTTTTTCTCAGCAGAGCAAAGACACTTCAAAATCCAATAAAGAGACTAGTAAAGAAGTTTCATCTTCCAAATCTCTTCTTCAAGTTAACAGTGAAATAATCCAGCAGGGAGATATTGTTCGCAAGCTAAAGGAACAGAAAGCTCCCAAAATCGAAATTGAAAATGCTGTGAAGATATTATTATCATTGAAGGCAGACTACAAAAACCACTCTAATGAAGATTGTAAACCGGGATGTATACTACAGGATTCTGGAGATTCCAATGATTTGAGTTCAAGAATTGCAATTCAAGGAGATAAGGTGAGACAGCTGAAAGCTCAAAAGGCGGACAAATCCAGCATAGACATTGAGGTTAAGAACCTGCTCAAACTGAAGGCTGAGTACAAATCTGCCTGCGGCAAAGACTGGGTCCCCTCACCGGCAGCTTGTCTTCCAAAAGTAAAAAAAGAAAATGTATCGGTAGATGAAAGTGAATCTTTACATGGCGATCCTGCAGGATATTAGTATAACCTGGCAGGATATAACAATATCCTGGTCACTCTTACAGATTTTCACTTCCGATGAGAATGATCCTCCTAATAATCATTTCAATTGTCCCATTGAAGTAAGATCTCAATTCGTCGGAAAAAAACATATTTTGAATAATTTTTCATTTGTTAAACCGTACGTAACTAAATATAGATAATAAATATTTGTCCTGCCCGGCTTCATGTGACGGATTGCTTTTGAGCCAACATTTTGTTGGTGTGTGGGCTGCTTCCCTATTAACGACTTGAAATATCGATAAGGATGAAGGTCGTGAGGACAAAGTTTTAGCAACAAGTAGTGACCTCCTGAAATGGAAAATGGTTAATCTTCTGAATTCATAATTAATTATTAATCCTGAACTTGTAGTCACCATAAGGTCTCCATTAAGGTCATAAACTGTTACTTGAAAATATTATGGATTTTCGTCAATTATATATCGGCCAATTCCATGACATATTTCAGCAAAGAGTACTGCTTAATGAAAAAACGTTCGTCCAACTTTCCCCTATCTAGACGTCTGTTGCAGCTCTATTGAAAGACAGAACTGGAGCCTCTGGCTTAAAATGAACCCAACAAAGTCTCTAGTCACATACGTGAGGACTGCAACACTCTTCTGGGTGCGCGTTTCACCAACCAAGTTGGCGTCTTCAGGAGCTTAGGTAGACTAATTTGTTACTCTAGGCCTGAACTAATATAGATTCAACAGGGTACACTTCACAAACGTCAATGACATCGAATAGAAATTACCTAAAAATTTTCTTGTGAAAGTTCTCGCTAATTTTCAACAGAGTTATTGATACAAAGGTAAAAAATGTGCTGTTTGAAATAAAATCTTTGTCAGTGCTCACAGTTCTCATGCCACACGCTGCTATTTCCAGACTTCATGTCTGTCATGTACCGATCTTTATTCATTATTCTATAGCTGTTCTCCAAGTTGTGTTAAGGACACGAAATTTCTCGAGTCCCAGAAACCGGATAATTTCTGCGTGTTCTGTTGAATGAGTTTTGAAAGATCGCTCAGTCTGACCGATATGTTTTGTCACAGTCCTCACAGTTCATTTCATATATTTCTCACTATTTGTTTTCCAACATCTTGTTTTCAAAGTTACTTAATATGCGTTGAAGTGAGCAAGCATTTTTGAAGACTACTTTCATGTATAATTTTTCAAAAATTAGTTTTTATCCATGAGTTTACCTCAGTTCATACGGAAGAACAATGAACTTTGCATCAGTTTTTTTTAAAGTCTACTATATTTAAAAGATACCCATTATTTCCACCAAGGTTTCTGCTAATATTTTCCTCAATATCATATCTTCCCTTACTCAAGGGGAACGAAACAAGCCACTGGACAAGAAAATTTGGTATGAGCTTCCGGGAATGTTACTAAAAGTATTGGTATTCTTCCTATAAAAATCAAATTCTAGAATTCTCAATTTTATATGTAAACACCTGTACCTCAAATTTCTTTTTGACAAAAATCTCAAATATGTCACCTACATGTCAGATCTATGTTCATTAACAGATTAGTTGGTAGTTTGTTTCTCCACGTATTCCTAAATATTTGTTTTGCTAGATCACATGTGATCTTCCAATCTGAATTAGTCCCTCATTATTGCGAAATGTAGAGGAATAATATTAAAGAGAGTCATTATTCCCAAGCATGAAAAATATAATTAAATCAGCAAACCGTATGTTAGGCTTTATAGTAAGACAAACATCATATGTTTCCAATATAGAAGCTATATTGATTTTTTTACTACACACTAGTCAGATGGAAACTTGAATTCGGATCAGAAATTTGGACCTTCGCCGAGTACTGTCCGATTTTCTCAGATTTCAGAAGGTGGTCCTAATCAATCATCATATGTTTGGTGTGTATAACAAATTCATCCTGAGGACTACACAGATTTCGAAGACGAAGTTTCTCCACTTTTTGTAGCATTACCGTATAAATGTTTTGGCGACTCATACTGTTAAGGCCATATAGTTAATAAGGCCATAAGGTTAATTTTCTCCAAATCTATACCATTTTCTATGCTACCAGCCAATTCTTCCTGGACGTTCTCTTGAGGGCCTCCAATTCTAAATTTGTCCAGTGCTCCGGTGATAGATTTGTCATTTTTGAAAAAGGGAAATGCACCCAAGGAAACTCTATTATCTCTCCTGATTTGTATACTTTCTAGTGTTTGTTCTTTGATTATTTATAATAATAATAATAACACGCATTTTAAATACACCCTTAATTAATAATAATAACCTAACCTAACCCTCCCTTGGTTGGTAATGCTGGCGCGCCCTCCCGAATGTATCGGGGCTTCGGGGAATAGGGCCTAACCAGCGCACACTACGGTGAAAAAATAATAATAATGGTAATAATCATCATCATCATCATGGCATCATGCCACCAATAAAGACAATCAGAACACGCAGGGCGCTGCACAGGGTTAATTAATGTATCCATTATTTTTCCTCAAAACCCTGCTTGTAGCATGAGTGAAAGAGATAGTATTCATATATCTTTTTGCCATTATGAAAGAAGGTCAATCTGCCAAAAATTTCAGCAATTATGCCAATTTTTTTTTGCAATTTTCGAAAGATTTTACTTCATCATCAATATCAATGTATACAACATGTGAAAGTTTTTTTCATTATTAAATAAATTTTAAACATTACAAGACTAATGCAACATGTCGGGAAGAAAATAGTAGGTAATAATCAAATCTAAATGATTATTTCCCTTGATAGGCTTTTGAAGAACCAAATTTTTAGTTTTGGTTAATGTCAATTATTGCGTTTAATGAATCGAGTTTTTTTTGAGTACAGATTTTTGTACTTTTATAATTCACAAATAGGTTTTATGTACTATGTTATTCACACAAAACACATATTATTCTTTTATGTGGTGAGAAATGTGCCGTATCGGATGTTGTTTGTATTTTCAATCACCGGCATCCAGGAAGAAATATTCACTTCAGTGCGGATATTGAAAACATTCAAAGAAACTGGCTTTGTGGACAATCGTTTCAAGAAACCACATAATCCAATAAAGTATAATGAAGAAGAACAACTCAATGTTTGTTTGAGCGTTGTTGAAAACGGAAAAACTAATATTAGGAGTATTAGTGAAGATACAGGGGTTGGCAGAGAAACTGTGAGAAGAATTTTGCACAAAAATAAATTCAATCCCTATAAGCCAAAGTTCATACACACTCTTAAAGCAAGAGATTTCGATATTCGAGTAGGATTTTCCTTTTGGTTCCAAGGTGAGAGAGAAAATGATATCGCATTTCCCTACAGGATTTTATGGACAGACGAGGCAACTTTCACGTCGAACGGAACAGTTAGTTCCCAAAATTATCGCTGGTGGTCCAACACTAATCCAAATTTTGTAATAGAATGCTGTGACCAATATTCATTCAAGACAAATGTGTGGTGTGGGTTATTACATAACCAAATTATTGGACCATACCAATAAAATGAATTCTGTTGAACACGTCATAGCGAATAGGAATTTTACATTTCTGATTATTTGCAAACAATGGTATGACACCGACTAAGAAAATATGTTCATTGCAGATTTCAAACCTCTAACCCACTTCTCTCGTATGGGACACAATAATGGTGGTGCCAACATATTTGTCAAAAATATATTGGCTGAACTTCTGGAAACTTCTGAATACGGAATCAATGGTGAATTGAAATTTGGCATGTTACTTCAGTTCGTCCTGTAATGATCAACTCACCGACGTAATTATGACAATTTTCGCTAAAAAAATGCAGGTGAAAAACTTCAACCAAGTGATGATGAAGAAGTGTCACTGAGTCGCCAATAATACTGACGATACTACTGATAGACCTTCCTGAATATTAGTAAGGTTTCGCGGTGCTGTCACCCGAAGAAAGTGTTCATAAATGAAAAATTCTTCCAATAAGTTCCCATGGAAGGATCTCTGGAGTTTCTACGGAAATGTATTTATCAAAGCTGATGATGAAGTATCGTATAAAAAAAAGCATGAAAAACATCTTCATGGACTTTGTAAAAATTTCGGTGTCTCGTTAATACGGTAAGAATATCAGAGGTGGCACTGAAGCACTATTAGGGTCGCGTAATGGTAAAAGATATAGGCCAAGACCGCATTTGATGAACATGCTGACAGTAAGTACATTAGGGTCTCAGACGCCTCGCGGCAGATCCTGCACCTTGTGTCAGGAATCTCAATACCCATCACGCGATTGCGGTATACTGAGGTGTTAAAGACATCATCCTGGCAGGCCAAGATCAACTCCTCAGTTTCCGACTTTGGCCCATTCGACATGAGAAAAGCGAAGGTTAGGCGCTTTGATAAGCTGAAGTCTTCAACATCACTGATTGAGATTCCATGCATTGGCTTATCATTATATTACCGCAGAAGTGAAGTGCGGCTTTTATATGAGTCTTTTCCAACTTGGTGCTCAAGTTGTGATCACCTCGTTAGTGTTCAACAGCTGCTCGGACAGCTGCCCTGAACAGATATGCTTCAACTCCTGCTCTCTCATGGTTGCGAACCATAAAGAGGAAAGGATCCGAACTCCTGACAACTGTGCATTCTCCATCCAGTACCATTCTGTTATGTAGACACTCCAAACTTAAAATACCACGGCCTCCATGTTATGGGGGGAAGTATGATCGTGGAACGAACGATTTGGGATTCAAACTCTAATGCAGGTGCATTATTTTTAAGTTTTTATGTTGAGTTGTTACAGCTCCACTCGAGTACACTTCACCACTCCGAAGGAGTAGAGTAAGATAGGAATGGCAAGCATATTTGTTAAGGTAACTCTACAGACAGTTTTGATGATCAGATCTGTTGGAGTTTATTGTGATACTTGCCGTAGAGAGAGTCCTACACTGTTGTAAGAAAAACATCTGTTTACCAGTTTTTCCGTTAACCGACTCTTGTACCCCTACAAACGACAACCTTCAGAAGTCAAATCTTGTGCGAGCTAAGAATTAATGAGGTGTTGCCTTTCAACGTGTGATTCCTATGACATGTTGGACGATAGCTAGCGAAAATTGATCTTCTAAACTGAGGCTTGAACCACCGAGTGACACGGTTGTTGATTTGAGTGAATGAACAAAGCACCCACGTCGAACCGACCGGCTACCTCTTATGAGTGATGTTGTTCCACGCCGAAGCAAATATACGTCTCTCCGGCGTTTGTATGGTGTCGGACGCTTCCATCTACAAGCAGCTTATCCTCTCCGTAGTTTCCACATCATCCTCTTTTGAGATGGACAAGTGCACATTTGTCTATTCTGAATTTCATTAGTGTTATCCAAATTTTTTTTTCACCGTAGTGTGTGCTGGTCAGGCCCTATCCCCCGAAGCCCCGATATATTCGGGAAGGCGCGCCAGCATTATCAACCAATGACCACTCCCCACACCGTGGGGTAAGTAATCATTGAGTCCGAGAACCATGTGCCCTGAGCAAGCGCAGTGAGCCAAGAATGGCTGCATCTGTGCGGCTAAGATTTCTGCCCTAATGCGGCAAGCCAGTATTATTTTGAAATTTGGGAGTAGAGAGGACATCATTCCACCAAAGACCATCTTGACAGAGTGATCTGGATAGAGGCTGCGAAAATCCTGATATTTAATCCGTTTTTCCTTCTCTTTTCTGACGATATTCGTGTCGCCAGGATCTGAAAATCCACGACAAATATCGTTTTGCTCTAGTGGTCGAGAAGGACCACTTCAGGCTAATTAGCGAACGAATAGTTCCAATAAATTCAGCACTTCTCGTTCCCCTCAATGGACTCAATATCCCCCGATGCGTATGGCAACACCGGCGTATCGTCAATACCGTAAGAGTGCCGTAGATGATAATATAGCACTCTTAGGGCTGCGAAATGTCGATGGATATAGATCGAGACCGCATATGCTGGACATGCTGATAGCAAGTGCATTAGGGTCTATTATTATTATCATCATTGCCATTATTATCACTATTTGTCTCAGCAACAGAAAGTACATAGAAATTGAATATCGTATATTGTGTTTCGAGTACACATACGAATATTCGTATATGATTTCATCAAACAGTATTCAATTGAATGCAACCTTTCGATTTATGCACGTGTGCGCAACATGATTGCACTATGTAACATTTGTATCATCTGAGTCGATAAAATGGGGTCGTTGCCCTTTCAGCATACATTAGTCCTGCTGGTAACAAGAATTTGAACATGTATGAAAGACATTCATAGAAATGTGTGCTTAACCAGAACGAATCATTGATCGTTTTTGAACCCGCATTGGAACACTGGAATTCCATTATCGCCTTCGAATCGGTGCATTTCGATATCCTTTCGAGGGCCTATTTTCTGACTGTTCATAGAAATGAGAATCGAGAGCATTTTTTGGAAATGAACACGTCTGCTGAACGATCAGATTAGGGACATAACTGAGAATGGTCTCTATGCAATAACAATTAAATTATGAAGGATTAGGTGAATATTTAGAATGAAGTTCGAAACATTTCTTCTTCCCAGTTTTCTCACCTATTGAGATCTTGTCAACTTGTAATACTGTCTTGTTCATTTCGATAAATGATCACGTATTCAGCAATATCGATCTGAAGAAAGTGATGATACAGGAAAAATCAAGAATGAATCTTGATAAAATGACTAGTGCTAAGAAAATACATGTGGGAAGGTACATGAGATAACTTTCATGAAGGAATGGTCTGCAGAAAGAACTGTAGACATATTCCAGCACGCATTGACTCAGCAGTATTGGAAAAATAATACTCCCAAGTTACGTTGTCCATTCAGAGGACTGCTGATCAAAATCAGGCTGCATAATGGACACCTCATCTGCAGACAATGCAGCAAAATAACAGATACATCTCTTTATATTCTGTGAAAATGTAAGGTATTGAGTCACGAGAGTTCGAGCAATTGATTGACAATAGAAATCAATCTAGGCGAATATCATGAATATCTGATGAACAACCTGAATAAACCAATATTGGGAACAAAATTGTTAGAATTGGTGATGTGAAGATTGGATTATGCACTGTTTTGTTATTCTGACTAACAGAAAATATGAAAGGAAAGTATCCCTTCTATTAATAACCCTTTGTTCATTTTTCGCTTCACGAAAAGGAAGGTGGATATGTCAATCATCTCCATCTTCAAATTCCGCAGGCAAAAACCGTCTTTTCCTTCAGAATTTGTAGAAATGGAGTTGTTTGACGTTTATGAAATATGATTGGTATTCAAATTGCGACCTGCGTTTCACTAACTAGATTAATATCATCAAGAGACAAATAAACCATCACTTCACATAATGAGAGTCATTGAATGGATACCACTCTACGGATTCCTATGATCTACAAGCCATTTTTCAACGCCATTGGTTCAGCTATTCATCCTCTTGAGGAATACCTAACGAACTTACTGCAGCTATATGTGGAAAAAAGAAACATTACATCAGGGACTTATGTCACTTCGTCAAAGAAATGAGTTATTTGGTTCTGTCGCCAAATGGTTAGTTTCTACATCGATTCTCTCTTCATTATGGTACCGGCCAGACGTTAGTTGAAGGTATCAATTTTGGACGAAGAATTTTAGTAAGTTCATGATTCGAAGATGGTGGATTGGTATTCATGATTCTTTCCACATCTGATGATATGATTAATTGGAAGAAATATCGTTATGTTCAACTGGTGTTCAACTCATGCCAGATATCCCACTCTGATTCATTGTGATTGGAGTTCATTCACTGATTTATGTAAATAGCATTTTATCATTTGAGCGAGATTAATTTTCTAATAATTTTCGAAAACATTCTGGAAAACATCTATTTCAATGCTCTTCAAGACAGTATAAACCATAGTTTTCAAAGTATACAATTTTATTCCTGGGAATTTTCGAATATTCCTCCTAGTTATAATTTTGAAGGACACGTCCTAACTGCCGGATAAAACGATCTTTCCGCAAGTCCCATAAATTTTGAGGTGAAGCCTAACCACGTACATTCTGAACAACATAATTTTATTAGTTACCGTCCGACTGTGAAAGTTACTGTATTTTGGTTTCACACATGGGGTCCAGATGTTCTTTTTTTCCTTAATATCAGAGTTTCTATAGCGTGAAAAGTAGTTTCCGCGTGTAATAAGTTGAATTGGGTAGAAAATGTCAGTAAAGCGATATTAGGGATATTACTGGGTGGGCCCACAAAGAGTTTTTGGACTTTGTAGAAAGTTAAATGGGATGAAGACTGGTTATTTGATATCAGAAGTCCTACTTTTTTCCCTTGATTGTAATGAGAAACTTTCATAGGAGAATGAAAACGGAAATAAAAAGAGACGAAGTAAATTGGTGAAAGAAGAACACTTTGCTGTTATATTAGCTTTTCAAAATTCACACTGTATCTTCAAGCGATAAAAACTTGTTTTTAATAACAATATATCTATTATGCCAATGAATGTGTCTCAAAACAGAACTCTTTTTTGTTTTCCCTGCAACTCTTTTCCAATTCTTTCCACTGATTCAGTTTTTTGGTACAGAGTTCAGTGAAATTCTTTTCAGTTCATTGATCGAAAAAATGGAAGTAGAAGAGTGCCCTGTTGGGATTTTCTTTGATCGCAAACGAGAATTCGACTGTGTCGATCTGCGTTACATGATGTTGGATATCATCATTCCTTGAAAATTGACAACAATATATTCCTATCAAAAACAACAGTTATGATACTTTCAGTTTATAATACTTTATTTCAAAGTTCTTACATAATTCGATGAGTGTCCCTCAGATATCTGTATTAGGGGGGCAAAATTGTTTCTTTTATGTGCTAATTACCTGAAGGCGCATATTGAGAATACTGTTTTGACAATGTAGGCTGATGAATAAGTGTTCTTTATACCGATGCCAATAAAACAAATTTGATTGGATTTCACAATCTACAAAAACATTGTAGCCAATGGTCGGTCGGTAGCCAACCGTTTCGGCGAGGATGCC
>WOGP01001376.1:0-19366 GCA_015342065.1 Leptinotarsa undecemlineata | reverse complement strand
GAAATAACATTTTGTGACGTCATTTTATTACATGTTGTAATTATTTTTTATATAAATAATTGTAGCATTTTCTAAAATAAACATTATTATTATTATTATTATTATCTTGGACACACTGTATATTTTTTCATTTTTAGCCAGTTTTTTGTATGAAGAAATCCCTAATCGGGATAGCATATTACAGGGTAAGACTCTCGTCTTCCCTTGCTCGTACAAGTCTGTCGAAAGCTTCTGAGGGTTGCTCGTAGGGGTGTGACTGATTGACGGAGGAACCAAATCTTTGCAGTCAATGTTAAATATTTATTATTCATGTAACAATGTTCTTTTTATGAATTACTTCCTTGAATAAACATTATCATTATTATTATAATAGAAAGTTTTCAAGAGGCATATTCTTACATATTTCATGCTGAATGGGTAAATATTTCCTCATCCTTAATCTCTTCCCCGTCTGAATGAATATATGCAATACTTCCCATTTCTTTATTAAGCAAGAACTAAATTGCAACTTGATTCTAGACATTTAATTTCTTTGTTAACTATTTCTTTGTTAACTAGGTATTTTCCTATGCAAAACAAGCAGTTTTTACAACACCAGAAATGCATCTAAAGGAAGTTTTCTTCATGTTCTGAAGACTCCAACTCGCCTGGTGAAACACGCGTCAAAAATAGTATTGCATTCTACGTCGAAGGTTCCAGTTTTACCGTTCACTTTTCTGATATTCCACTAAATCTCTATATTAACAAATTTCCACAACGCTTGCAGTGCGCGTTTACTCGTTTTAACTCTATTTCTTGAAAATATTCAAAACAAATACTTGGTTGATTTAGGTAAATTTGTTTCGGTTTAAGAAGCAAAAACTACTTATGTTAACTGATACATTGGAAATAATAGCTTGTTTGATTGATGATCCATTTATTTTCTGGTTATTCATATTGAATATAGAATGAAGAAAATAAGTTTTTGTCTACTTGGAAATGATCTAATGAACCAAAACTGGTCATCACAAATAATAAACTCAGTATAAATAAGACACAACTTATTTTCTTCATTCTATATATATTCATTAGGAAATGATAGCAATGCTTTTCAGTAGCAAGAGATATTGAATACTCACCTTCTGCTTCGAAACTATCGTGTAATACTTCATTGAGAATTTCTTCAGATGATTCAACCGTATGTTCTTTCCATGACTCGCCATTGTCCGATCGGAGAATAACAATTTCTCGTTCTTTTCCACGAAGAGCAGCAAAATGTGGCACTTCAATTATTACCGGTCTGCAAGGAAAAGGGGTATGTTAGGTACTGTAATGAAGTATTGAGATGGTATGAAACCTTTTTGTTTTCAATTTGGAGTTACTTGAGATACTACGTTGCCAGTAAAACTGGCATCATAATTTTTGATTTATCAATAACTTTAGTTGAAGCTTGACTTTGGCATCAATTTTTCCTTTAATTGAATTTGAAAAATAAACAGAAGAATAGCAGTCACGTGATTGACATTCTCTCTGAAGTTTTGATTCTATAAGTGGGGTAAGTTTTTCTGAATGCGAATTTATATAATATGCTCTAGACCTATTTTCCTGAAATAAAGCCTCATTGAATCTGCACCTTTCTACAATGTCAATCTATTTTGAGCTTGTTCAACAAAAAATATCATAAAATATCTATCCTCAAAAAAAGGAGTTTGTACTTGACAAATTTTTTTAATGATGAGTTTGACTCATCAAATTGAATAAAAAAATACCGTTGAACTAACTGTCTCATACCGAAACTTCAGAATCCGCAATTGAGAATGTTAATGTTTCGTGTGAGTAGGATTTTATATCGTAAGTCTTCCATAGTTCATATTGTGTAGTGTTCCTAATAATGGTATCTGATTCAATCCCATAACGAATGTTTGGAGTAGAAACTGAATAGGGAAAAGTGATTTTCATGTAATTCATTATTTATATGAAAGTATTTTTTTCGAAGGTATCTTTTCTTTCATTCAATTCGATATTCATGAGAAAATAATAGTTTCACTTTGTATCTAAAAGTAACTTCCATGCTGCATGTTCTACGCATGTCTGTAAATATTTTTTTAAAGCAATTGCTTATTTCCTTCCTTTGAAAGTTTTCTAAAATTTTTTGTGTGAAGATGGATAAGTGAAAGTTGAAAGTATTTTGCCAAAAAACTATTCCTTTTTGAAAATATACTGCTTCAGTTCAAAAAATTCATATTGTGACAATGAAATGTATTGAAAATTCAACTTCTCTTTTCGCAATGACAAAATTATTTTTGATGTTCGAATAATAAATTATTAAAAAACGAACAATTTGGAATAATAAACGTTCAAACTAGATTTGTGAGCTTCATTTGGATTCATTGTTACACATTGACACACAAACTCCTTTTTAAAAAATAGATATTTCATGAATACATTTCGTACAGGATCAGAAACCAATAAACTTTGCATCGCATATGTTCCAACAGCCCTATTTGAATTTAATAAATTGCTACTCTGCATTTTACAAAAATAGTAAATAGTCAAATCATCTTATCCAACAGAAACGAACATGGACTAAAAACTGCAATTGGAAAAACCTGCTGGAACAATTTTTTCAGTCATTTTGAGAAATAACTCCAGTTTTGATAAAAAAATCAAATTTGACAGTGCAGATCATAATAATATCCTTGTATTATTTTTCAACTCGATTGAAGCAGAAATTGATGCTTGAGTCAGAGCAAGGTTGAGTTTTTTGAAGTACAATATCAGGAAATTTTCCAACCTGTAGTTTTTCTCTTTCCCAAGATACAGAGTTGATATGGTTTTATTGATAAAGAATGGATTACTGAAGTTATTGCCTGCTTGCATTATTTTTGTTTGTTGGTTAACTAGATGGGATTTTCAAATTGTTATTCGACTATGTTTTTTTTAATTGTGAAGGACAATATTGAAAGCCACTCCTGCGAAGTCAGGATTTGTATGAGATTCCTAGTCACTACTTTCATCTATTTTTTTGAAGACAATCTTTGACTCTTTTTTTTTGAAATCCCGCCGATTCTTAATAGCTTAGTAGAACCACAGCTTACTTACTATAAAGTAAGCTGCGGTAGAACCTACTTGCAAAATCTTGTTCAACTCAGTTATAAAACTTGTAATCATCATTGATACGGTCGTAAGGATATTTTCCACCACGCCCACTAGGAGTTTTGGCATATAAACAGAAAAGGGGTGATGAGGGGAACATGATGGTCGAAGTTATAGGGCGAGGAAACGAAAAAAAACATGAATGCCCAAATTTACATATACTTTGGTTTGAATTTACTTTCAATATATCCAATTAACTCTAAGAATGGTAGGTAGGTCTAAAGTGAGTGCGTCTATTCGACCCTCCACCGCAACCCATAAGGGTTTATTGTGGCTCACACCTATTCACACTCGGCCAAATAAACCCAGCTTCTTAACGAAGCTGTACGAAGTTTGTATGGTGAGACCACCACTCAGGTCAGATGGTGAGAGTACGAATCTGCCGAACTCAAAGAACTTGATCCGGTCCCCAGTGGGACCAGTGATGATTCAAATGACAGTGACCTGGAAGAAGGCCTGTTAGACATCGTAGTTCAACCCTACTGTAGTCCAAGAACTGTTCGGAATCAAGCTTCGAAGGGTGAATAAACGCCTTGGAATGAGCCAATCCAGGAAGATTCTGCCAGAAATCCATAAATCTCCTTGCCATCCAAGTGTTGAGTGTTTGTTTGGCAAAGCCCAAAGCGATGCCTATGACAGGTTGTGGTCCAATGAAGCCGCTTGCAGCACCCTCCTCTGCAAGAGAGTCAGCAGCTTCATTGCCTTCCAGGCCAGTATGGCCAGGAATACATACCAGAGACAATCTGTCTAGTATTCCTATCAAGGAATGTGTTTTTTGGCAGTTTGCTACCAATTTAGACGTTTCTCGGTGGGAGCCAAGAGCTTACAATGCCGCTTGACTGTCCGAGAATATTTTTATTGACTCGTAAGTGAGGTTGGATTTATCCAATCTCTAAACACACAATTCTGCAGCGTAAATTTCCGCTTGAAATACTGTCGCATAAGTTCCTAGGCAGGCAGATAACTCTGCCCGGGGTCTGTGACTGAAATCTAAGAATGGATCCAACTCATTGTAGTGGACGTCAGAATTACTTGCACATGTGCGTAGCCAGATCATCACCATTTTAACCATACTTTTCCAAGTCGTGTTTGAGCCAGTTCCAACTGCCTCCGCTGGTCGGGGTATGAGCATCAGTCAGTTTTCTTTGAATTTTAGGTCAAGCGATGTTAGGTTTTGAATTATTTTCAAATAACTATTTTTTTGCTCTGATACCTCTGGCATTGTGTTCCCCTCATCACTCCTTTGTAGACTGAAGCGCAGCCATATTTTATCAGGTTGTTGAATAATTTCTTTTTTTTCCATGGCAAAACATGAATACTATTGGAAAATCCCTAAGGCACTCCCAAAGAGGTGACTGTACAAAAGTAGCGATTCACATTGGATTTGAATCGCTGGAGATTAAATACATTTGGAAAAACCTTCTCAGGAAGTTCATTTCACATAAACGCAGTTCTCCAAATCAGAGAGTTCTTAAACAGTGGAGTTCGAGGTGTACTGAGTTGAACTCAAAAGGATGAGCAGCCACAGTCCGTAGCGTATTTTTGATATGTACCGCTCTTGGTGGAATCAAATGTACCAAGTCACTTGAACACCTTCCGTGATAGTATCTATAGAAGAGAGACAAATCTCCAATCTTTTATCGATGTTCCATGCTATCAAGGTTGCACGTGATGTTTGCGTCTCCAATCAAGCTGATGGTTTTTTTCTCAAAACAATACAGCAACTTCAGGGGCAGAGCTCCATACACTGGAACAGTACTCCAAAGAAGGTCTGATCTCAGCTTTATAAAGCATCGGAAAGCTGAGGTGTGTACAGTTTTCTGGTTAGAAGACATTTATCTTTTTGAAGAATACCGATGCCTGGGTTTTTGTGGCATTGAATTGAACCTGGTTACTTTCACCCCTATTTGAAATCACTTCTAGATCCCCATTAAGATATGGAACCCCCTGCTGCCGTTGAAGATGTGCCTCCGCAGCCGATGTCGTGAAATCCAGATGGAATGACGAGACAAGTTCGCTGTCGTTAGCAAAGCAATATATTGGATTCTTGATTTTTTTCAATAAGTCGTTGATATACAATTAAAACAGAGTTAGAGACAACATGGATCCCTGGAGAACACTAGCGTTGATGGTGAAAGTATCCGAGAGACATCCATCGACGGCCACTTGCAGGAAACTGAATAGCCATATACAGAAATGATCTAATAAGCCATGACATCGAAGTTTGGAAAGCAAACCCTCGTACCACATACGGCCAAAGGTCTTAGAAGCATCAATAGCAACAGCTCTTGATTCTCCATGTATCATGTTATTCCAACTATGGGTGACATGCGATAGAAGGTCGCCTGTTGGTGTTTGTTTCCGAACGCCACATTGATGATCGCTCAAGATGTTGAAGCCTTTCAAATATTTGAGGTAATTTGAGAGTATCATGAAAAATCCTCAAAAAAGTGTATATGCATCATACTTCGATTCGAAAAATTGGACACTGTCTTCATGACTTTACATGAACTTCACCTTTAATAATTAGTCGTTGGTTGAGAACACTATCGGATTACCATTACATCAACATCTCTTGATACTGCAGAAGTGGTCTGCATTCACTTAGAATTTCACGAAGAGTACCCGAAAGTTAGAGCTAGGTTAAAGCAAGTTGAATGGAAAATAAAGGAACTGGTTGGTGTTCATCTCCTATATTCAACTGTATAAATTATCACCTGATTGAAATTAGTGGTGTAGACTTCAACATAACGTCACAAATTAGCGTATTTCGTTAACTGTTTGAATATCAATTTTCTCAGCACAACAGATGATTCACTGTATCTTTCCGCCTTTTAAATCGTAATTAACTCCTTTATTAATTTCAAATAGTAGTATTGCTTTGAGAAAAAAAAATTTTTGACAATAGTTAATTTCCCTTGATCCTAATGGATGGGCAGTTTTTTTCATGCCAACAAAATTGAAAAAGCTGTTCTTTATGTTGAAAACCATTTTTTCAACGAGAAATATCAATTCATTTTCATATAAAAAAAGTAATTCAAATCATGAAATTATGTAACAGAAATTAATTGGCGTTCCGGGGCGACTTCATTAATTCAAGTGGTGCATTTGCTTTTTCAGCTGCAGAAAAACCCCCAAAAAAATGCTACACCACCTCATCTGAAGATATTGAACTGCCATTGTACACTCTTTCATAGAATGAAATGTAGGGTGTCTTCAGAGGCTGTGTTGAATTTAAGATATTGCCAGAATATGTAGTGACACGACTGTCGTCAAACTCAAACCATTCCATTTCTTTTTTGACCAAAGCATAATAATGACCAGATTCAACGCCAGAACTACAGTGAAAAATGACTGCATGAAGATAATAATAATGGTCTGCTAGATTGAAATGTTCATCTATTTCGAACCTTCGTAAGAGTTTGGTGCTTCCATCATAGGTTGAGTCATGTTTGATTAGATTATTATTAGATTGACTGATGCCTTATCTTTACTTGTCTTATAATAGTCAGTAAGTTTGGTGCATATTCGGAATACAGTTGATCATCACCCGTTAAAAGTTCTATTTTATAGATGATTCAACAATAAGCATTGCACGGATTGGGTATCAGTCAAATTAGTAAAGGCTACTTGAAATTAGAAAAGGAAACGCTATTTGCAGTTCCAGAAAGTCACCTACGTTTTTTTGCTACATCTTGAACATGAACAAAGTACACTTGTGAGGATTTTTCCAGGAAAATATCTATAAACACAAGACGAGATAGGCTGTATGGAATCATTCAAACCAGAGCGGTCAGGAGTATTGATTCTGCTATTTTCCTGCTCACGAAGAGTATTCAACAAGAACCCCAAGAATTCGAAACAATCCTCTTGTGGTCCCAACGAGTATCTAGTGGACTTTAAAGACTCCAGGAAATCGGTTGATGGAAAAGATGATACATTCTGACGGAACTGCAGCTGCATTCAAGTTAGATGCACCCATAATTTTATGGGTGCAAACCACTGATATAATTGGGCTTGCTACTAGTGTTTCGATTATGGCAACCCCCTGTAACTTCATCATCTTGTCATAATTTTAAAATATTTTCAATACATCCTAGTTCAAGTCTCATGGTGACCGTGGTAGTGGACGGACGTGCCGATAACGCCCGTTTACAAAAAGTCACGTGGATGCCATGTGCTATCGTGGGGCTGCGTTTCGTGTTGTGTTGTGCTACTCCTTGTAATGAATACTAAAATTTGTGAGAGTTTATAAAAAAGTTAAGTTTAAGGGCCCCTTTATTCACGCCGGTATCCAGGCCGGAGTGGTTTAGATAACCACGTAAAGGGGCCATATTTGTGAATCCAAAAATCAGAAGGTCTCCCGATGAGAAGACGAACCAATAGGAGGCGACGAACCCATAGGAGGCGACAGTTAAAAAGCATTTTTGTTTTTAATAAAAAGTGTGACAAAAAAGCTCCTGACGAGGCTTCTGTCAAATTGAAGTCAATTTGATAGGAGGAGCCTGGACAAATGCGCCCGAGTGGGAAGCAACGTCCATAAAATCAGAGAGAGAGAGAGAGAGAGAGAGAGAGAGAGAGACAACCTAGCTTTATATCCCGTTACAGTTGATACGCAAACACATAATCTTGAAGTCACAGGTATTACTGATAGCTTATATTATTTAAATCGGTTCATGTAAAACCTAACAGCAAAACATTCATCATGAATTTGACAAAGTAGCAAAAATAAAAGTGGAGTGAAATAATGTTTTTTTTCTATCTATATAACCTATAACGAATTTTCAACAATAGAAAATGTTTCCCCAGTTCTAGACTGTGGGAAAGATTAGCGGATGTCAATTATATGATGAAAGATTTTGAGTAATCCATTCAATTCTCTCTCAAGGATATTGTTTGGTAACAATTAACTGTTATGATAATAAACTTCAGAACGATGTCATTGAAAACATTATTGACTATTCAGGAGAACAACTAGACCAAAAATCCTCTGTATATTTCGTATACAAGATGATTCAAATTAAGTACTGGTATTGTTATCATTTGAATTTGCGCACTCATTGAGTTAAAAAAAAAACAAATCATTTGGGTAAAGTATTTTTATGGTTTTGGAAAAGAAAAACTCTGTATGTATTATTTTTTATATAAAATAATATATCAATCATGAAAGCATATGACAAGTTTTTTGTATATAATATATATTATTCCTCAGAATGTCCACTGAAACTCAACTTTAATACTCTAATCAATATTTAGAAGAATTTTATCGTTTCTTCTCCTCATTTTCCGACATTCTATCTGTTTCCTGATGGGAACAGGTAGATGGAACAGAAAAACTGTCATTATTAGCAATTTGATGAACCGACAAAAATTAAAGTAGATTTAAATGAATTTGTTACTGGGAACTTTGAATTAAATTTTCAACAATAGAAAACATGTCAACAGACCAAGACA
Source organism: Leptinotarsa undecemlineata (assembly GCA_015342065.1). Taxonomy (NCBI): domain Eukaryota; kingdom Metazoa; phylum Arthropoda; class Insecta; order Coleoptera; family Chrysomelidae; genus Leptinotarsa; species Leptinotarsa undecemlineata. The sequence goes on along the minus strand of WOGP01001376.1, from coordinate 10,777 downwards.
TTGAGATGAAAGGAAGAAAAAAAAATCAATTGAGTAATTTATTGCTCAACAGATGAATCCATTTACAGGACATTTTATAATATACTAATGCAGTATAAATAATAGCTACTTAAGCTAAACATATAACAAAAGACTGACATTTTGAGGATTTGACAAATAAAGAAATAAATTCAGATATATGATCGAATTAAGAAAAAAAAGAGACATATTAATCAATTATTGTTTGTAAATAACATAAAATGAAGACAGTAAGCTAGATGACGTTTTGTTCAATTTTGCATAATATGGTCTTCAGTGGATTGAAATTAATATCGCATTGACTGCAGTGGGTATTATAATTTTCACACATCAAATTTATAGGAGACACTTTTCCAAGGTTGGATTTAGTGAAAAGTGTAAGGAAGTAATCTGACTTCGTGTCTGTCTGACTTGTCCATTTAGTCCAAGTCTTCAGAAAACACTGCAGCTTCTTGGGCTTATTGCGTTTATTCTCCCATCTTCTCACGACATCCGTTCCATTAGTCCATTCCCTAAGATGTGTAGAGGTGTTTCTATCCCTTCGTTGCATAATCTGCAGCTGAGTTCTCCGTTGTACAGCCCCATTTTATTTAGGTGTTCTATAATGGTCCATGCCACAATTTGGTTCTGTACCACTAGTAGCTTGAGGTACGTTGAAGTTTATTTATTCTACAAACGAGGGTGCATCAATGGAACAATTTAAAATGTTGTATAACATAATAATACTTATGAAATTCTACGTTGCTCCAAGGAAGACAGGCCGAATCTTTGAAATAGTGTAGAGTGGTCAGTTCCTCTAGCAGGGTACAGGACATCAGTTCTAAATGCAAGGAACTTCAGAAAACGCCTTTGCACATTTTCCAAGGTTTCCTTATGTACATTATAGAGAGGATACCAAATCAAAATAGCATACTCTATCTTGGAGTGAACGAGAGATGTATAAAGTATGGTTAACGCTGTAATATTGGTTTATCATTTACAGTTGCGCAGAACAAAGCCAAGCAGTTTTCTAGATGATGCCACGACAACATTGGTGTGGCCAAAAAATGTCAACCTGATGTCGAACGTCACCGCTAGATCTGCAACAGTTTCTTCGCGAAGAAGTATTTCATCCTCGGAAGTATGAAAATACTCAATAATATTGGCATTACGTGTGAAACAGCAAACTTTGCACTCTTTAACATTCATCGCCAATTTATTGTTTTGACATCAATTATTTATCACGTCTAATTGAGACTGGATGTGGGAGTAGCTCTCCAAACTTGTGATTGAAAAGTTCTTCGAATTGTTTGCAAAAAGTGAGTTGCCACACGAAAACTTGAAAGTGAGATCATTTATAAAAATTGGGAAAAGCAAAGTTTCAAGTTTGGAGCCTTGTGGTGTGCTGGTGATAAGTATGGTGCAGACCGCAAATCCATTATGGAATCCATTATGCAACATTGGAACCTTGGTTCTCTGATCCAAATAAGAGTGTAGAAGTGGAGTAAGTGAGAGATTTGAACCTATTTGAGGTATTTTCTTCAGTAATTATACATAACTACTATAAAAAACTGCTTGATACTGCAGAGATTCCATACAGTATTTTTCTGCTAGAAAGCCACGCTGGTTTGTAGAGGTCAGGGGTTTTATTTGTGGCATCAACTGGTCGTACACAGATAGCTAGAATACTTTCGCGTTGAAAGGCCTGTTGAAAATATAAGGTGAATTTTCATTTTTCTCAAAATATATCCTGAAGGATGCTCATGTTTTTTTGATCAGAAGTCAACAATTTCGAAACTTCAGTGCCACACGCTTCAATCCCAAAATTTCCGAAAAAATTACACGGCATGTGCCAACTGATAAGCTGATAAGATTTTCAGCAACTTCACTAATAGTGTTTCGACGATTTTCCATGACACTTTTCATCACTTTCTCAACATTTTCATTGGTGGTTGATGTGCTGGGGCGTCCAGGGCGAGTGTCCTCATTCACATCTACTCAACCTTTTGCGAAACGCTTGTATCACTTGTAAACATATTTCTGACACAGTATAATTAGCGTATGCCACTGTCAACATTTCAGGTATTTTTGAGCATTTGATTCTACTTTTATACAAAATTTTATGGAAATTTTTTGATAAATTCAACAGTCGAAAGACTTCAAACTTTTATGCTTTCCACCAACAAACTGAACACGCTGACCAGCTGAAACTGGGAACCAACATAAGAAAATTACAAAAAAACGCTAATATCGAATATACGTAGCTCGCAAAATTTTAACATTTACCTCATTTTTTCAACAGTACATTATATAACAGCATATCAATTATAGAAGCCTTTATAAAGCATCCAGTAAGATCACTTCTCACGAAATGGGGCAGTTTTCAACAAGATGACGAAACCAAGTTCCTCACTACGTGGTACAAGGGCGCCAATTCTTTATTAATTATTTTCTAGGTCGATTGATCACACAGAAAGATTATACAGAATGGTGATCTTCATCCCCCGATTTAACTGCACTGAACATTTTTTTATGGGGATGTTTCAAATTGAAAGATTCCGAAGTGCAGCCAGCTACTATAGATAATCCACGAGAATAAATTACTAGATGATATTTTTCACAATATAAGGGAGGAACCATATGTTCAGTTCGAACATATGATGAAGTAAATTTTTCTGTTTAATTTCATCTTCTAATGGGAAATCTGACATTGGTTTTCGTTTCAATGTCAGAAATATTACAGGGTTGGATACAGAATTTAAATGCCTTTCAAATAAAGTGTCACTCAACTATTATTTTCATTTGTTTTTCTTGATATGTGTTGTCCCAAAACACGATTTACCTTGCCAATTAGAATTTTTCGAGAAAAAATTTGTGAAATGTTCTTTTGGAAATAAAACTGTTTTCATTTAAAATTTTCGATATTCAAAGTGTTGTCATGTTCCAAGACTGGGGTTGGAAGTTGGTCGACAATGTATTAGAACCTATTCAGACTTTACTCCCAAATGCGCCAAAAAAACTGCTGAACATAATTAATTTTTTGCAACTGTAAAAAAGGATGCACCGCTAAATGTGGTTGTGAAAAAGTTGGACTGTTGTGTTTTCTGGTATATACACATTCTCAAGGCTAGTCATGTTCTAATGCTGAATCATCAATAGTGGAGGATTCATTTGATACCAACGAGGAAACATACGATACATCACTCTTGACACAGTTCACCTACACCCAGGATGGACATCAAGAAGAAGAAGAAGAAGATCAAGAAGAAGAAGAAGACCAAGAAGAAAAACGACAAGAAGACGTATTTGAAGGTTATGACTCAGATGAATAAATTTTTACATTCTTTTAATTTCTATCGCTTTTATAATTTCCAACCCTTTCTGATATATTTTATTATGCAAGTTTTCAATCTGATAGAATTACAACATACATGTGGAATAGGCCTACTGGGAAAACCACTTCTAAAAAACGCGCTAAGAACACTACCTCATAGGTGGCGTGTGTACATAATGACGATAACAACTTTTACAATTTTTTGACTCATCGTATCTCAGAAACGGGGGCTCAAAGAAAAAAAGTATTGATACATTTTTTGTAGGAAGTTTTATGATCTACAATTTTGATCTGAGGTTATTTTATGAGAAAACACACCGTTTTTCAGAAAATTGCCAAAAAGCAATTTTTTTCGAGATTTTTGACCTTGATCTCGAATAAATTTTTTTCCAGGCATCGCAATCATTAGGAAATCTGAAACCTTATTTTCAACTATGTTTTGAACAATTACACGTGTTTGCAGCTTGTTGTAAATGTATGTACCTTCCAATGTCTGGATTGACCGGATTATTATCAAGAATCTGTGACTATACAATTATTCCATAAGTTTATCTAATTATCCTGATTAGGATCGTCAAGATTAAACAATTTCCTTACACAGTATTTGTGTGAGAACAAGTTAGAATATTTCACTGTCTGCTTATGCATATAATTTTATTACTATTAATGGGTTTGAAATAGCAAGCAGAACTAAAAAATGGAATATAAATTATGTTTTGAAAAACTGAAGAAAAGCGCTTTAATATCAACACAAACCTAAAAATGGAAAATAATGCGAAACTATTTGAAAATTGTGTTCAACATCGATAAAGTCTATAGCTTGATGCAACAGTCAGCAACACGCGGGTCGCAGTCCGTTTGCGGACCGCGAAAGGCCGAACCTCGGAGCGCCAAGTATAAATTATTACGTTGGTAAGGTATACAATATCTTAATTAAATTAAAAAAATATATTTAAGCCACATAGAATTCAACATAGTACTTGTATTATTTTGAGTTTCCTAGCTAGCCTGTTTTACAAGTACCTACAACTGATATGGTTTGATTAGTTTCCCATCTAGCCTGGCTGATTGAAGAACAAGTAACACCCTTCTTGCAAAACATAGATACGCAGAAAGCACTTTGAATTCATAACAAATAAGCGCAGTATGCTGGTTGTGGCTTTCCTAAAATATATTTTGAAATATTTGAATGCGCTCTACACGGAGTTACAAGAAAATGTTAAATTAATATGTGATCTTATACAAAGAGTGTCTGTTTTTTCGTCGCAAGCTGGATATCTCTGATAACGATATTGTAAAACAAAAGTTCATTAATTTTCCGATGATTCTTGGATATTAAAAGTACTCTTTGAGAATATATTGTTCAGTTATTGAGAATCTGGTCGATCTTAGGAACAATGTAGCGACAGAATGGACAAAAGTGGCTGCCAAGTTTTCAATCTGTCATAGCCATCACTTCAAATAGGTGAAATCGATTTTCAAAAAGATGTGTCTTTGCAAATGTATGAAACGGTATTCTGATGGAAATTTTGGACTAAACATATGTCTGAAAAATATGAAAATTACAAGAAACTAGCTATAAATTTACACATTATGTTTAGTTGACATACGTATGTGAAACATCTTTCTCAAAGATGAATTGTTTGAAAAATGAATATCATTCGAGATTAATGGGCATCCAATAGAATACCCACTTCGAATTTGCTGTTCCTCTCCAGAACCAAACTGGTTAAGACATTAATTTCAGGTATTGTGTTATATAATTCAGAATTTGTTTTGTAACCAAAATAATACATAGGTAGCACCTCATTATTACCAGTTATTTTTTTTCTGGACCCCATTAAAATTTTCCCGCAGTATCCGGACCCCACCTTAAACTACTTGCCGACCCCCATCTAATATTTTTCATGAGTTTGAAGTAAGAATAAATCTATTTACAAAGATTTGATTTTATCGGGGAGTGCTCAAAATCCATTGTTATAAATACTTGGTTAGGTGATGTTCGTCAGATTGGAGCCAAAATGAAATATAATTCAAGGCATCCCACGCTTTTTATACAACAATTTTTTTCTGTAAATAGGTTCATTCTGATTTCAGACTTATTGAATGTCATCAGGTACATCAAGCAATAAGACTATTATCGATGTTGAACACAATCTTCAATTAGTTTCGAATTATTTTTTATTTTTCAGTTTGTGTTGCTGGAGATAAGTATTTGATGCCATCATAGGCTTCTACGCTGTATTTAAATGTTAATAGGAATCGTCGCGACTAGAGGTGCATTTCATCAATAACAAAACCATAAAAGTTACTGCGTAAATATATAAATCGCGTACAACCTCAAACACATCCATCCAAAAGTATTCCTTTATTATATGAATACGTCATCAGAAATGAAAAATGGCATCATAACTCACCCGAGGAACTTTGCTCCAACTGGTCCCAACTCCAACACCCTGCTGGCCAGTGCCTCCCCCTCCATCAAGGGAGGCGGATGAGGCGTCCGTTGCGGCCTCACATATCTGCACGTTATCCTGGTGGGGCTAGGGGCGCACCGGGGAGGTACTATCACTCTCACCCCGGAATGACGACAACCACGCATTGCACCACCGCGAGCGTCAACTAAGAAGGAAACTAGGAAACTGTAAGAAAACAAAACTAGTCACTGCGATTGTTCTCTGATGAATAAATGGAATTAATAGGTGTACGGTCCGTTGAGATTGTGTCATCGTTAAAAATTGAAGGTTGTTATTATTAGTTGTGAGTTAAGAGATTATTCATGCTTTTAGATGCAAATATACTGGTATTTGTTTGTTTCGTATAACATTCGGTGAAAATAAACTGGATTTTTCGAAAGAAGATCCATGTATAGCAATCAATTTGATGTGCGAATGAATGAGTTTTTTTAAGAACTGCCTTTCTACTACGATTTTATTTTTAATACACCAAAACAAATTATTTGATTATTGAGGATTTGAGGCAGAATTCTTATATTCTGTTTCCAATGATGTCGAAGACAAATAAAACGGTTTGGATTACTCTCTACTGAAAAGTTCACTTTCCGAAGTAATAACCTCGGCAACAACACTCTCTTCCCGATGTTAGAGGCAAAATCTTACTTATTTGATGATTGGTTTCACTATTAGAAAAATAGCTCTACAATCGAACTCAAAGAGTTGTTGTAGAGGAAGTAGTATCGGATGCCACGGGAGTGCCACGAAGATATAACCGTGAGCCCCTGCTTTTCACCTTGTATAGATAGATAGATACATTGTAAAACAAACATATACATATATATTAAAATGAAAGTAAAAATAGAAATAGATAAATAAACAGCATGTTACGATATGTACGTCACAATGACAGTGATCTGACATTACTAACTTCAAGTATAAATTCATCTATTGTGTGAAAACATTTTTTCTGATTGAAACACTTTCAACTGTTTTTCAAAAACTTGAGGTGGCAGTGTCTTCATATAGCATGGCAGTATACATATAAAAGAGACGGATAGCAGCAAACATAGAAGACTTTTTATACTTTGCGTAATGATTTGGGTGATGAGCATATGGTTATTTCTAGTATGATAATTATGGACTTCCAATCTCGACTCTAGTTGTCTTCTAGTTTGGAATGAACAAACAGGCAACAGTTAGTATTTTATTTTGACAAAAAATTTCTTTACATGACGTTCTGTAATCTAGATTGAAAATTAACCTCAGTAGTGCTTTCTGTTTTATTAAAATTTTGTCCACCTCAGTGGCTATACCGCAGACAGCAATGTTGTTGTAAATAATGAACTGAAACTTGGTGAAATGAACTGATATCAGTGCTTTAGTATCTAATTTATTCTCAAGGGATTTAGTGAGATATGAACTCTATATGTTCTTGCAAAGTGGAATGTGACTCCATTGTTGTTCACTTAAATGAAATGAATAAAAAACACTTTTGTGTAAATACCGCTGGTAGATTTTATAATGGGTTCAAACCCAAAACCGGTCATATAAATAAAATTTTCCAGTGGTATTTAGACAAAAGTGTTTTTTATTCATTTCATTTAAGTGTTCATGAATTACCATTTAGTAAACAAATCATCAATCACACATATTCCATTATTGTTCCTGAGAATTTTGTTGAGCTTGTTAATACCAATGATTCATTCCAGAAAATGAAATTGAAATCATATAGGCTTCGAGATGACTTTGCAAATTCCATGTAGACAGTTTTTCTTAGGTAACTATAAGTCTATTCCTGTAATTCATAAAATTTATGTAGGACTGAGTTCACAATGTGTCTTCTGCGTGAAGGTATATCGCACCATTATTTATATTATTAGGTAGATCATTCACATATAACAGAAAAATTAGTGAACCGAGTACACTGCCTTGAGGTGTCCCATTTATTACAAGGAATTAGTCGGACATTATATCATTCTGTTTCATCTGGAAATATCTATTTGTTATGAAATACATTATGAGCTGAATTATGTTTTCTCGAATACCAAACTTAAAAAGCTCATCTGATACGAATTTGATATTCAAGGTGTCAAAGGTCCTGCTCAAATAAAAAAATTAACTTATCTCAATGTTTTTTTATCCATTAAATCATGTACTTCTTGTACAAAGTTGAACGTTGCAGTTTCTATCATTACTGTCATTAGATCGAATATTTCCTAGTAATTATTTATTCTGCCACATACGATAATTCTCGATATTTTTACTGTCAGCATTTTCATCTCTTTGTTATACTGTTATACTTTTCTTTCCGTCCCAAAAGTCTACCTCCGCTCAGTTATATTTTAACCACGATATTCAAGCTATCTTCGACATTTCTACAGAGTTTATAAGTTCGAACTTCATTTTAAAAAATCTGCAATATTGATCTTTGGACTTGAAAGAAAGGGAGATCATCAAACCTTATTTCAGGTACGTATTGAAAATGGAAAACTTCAATCCCTGAACGAGATAAAAAATGTAGGTTTGTTATTCGACCCAGAACTCCGATTTACAAGACATGTTAACACTAAGTTGAAACTAAGTGTTGTCAATCTTGCCAAAAATGTTTACTGTGACAACACTTATGTATCTGATTTGAGAAAATTGGATGCTTTTTGTCTTCAACGTATTTAGAATAACTATCTACGCTTCTCGTTTGGTATCTCCGATCATATATCCTCAGCCATTAAATTCAGGTTAGTTTAAAGATGAGATAATTAGAACTTTGCATTTTCTCACTAACACCCACATAATCTTGACAACTCGTCAACCTAATTCTCTACTGCAAAAGCTCGTAAACTTTTCCTCAAATAATAGTCTGACTAAACGGAACAGTTCAGTTTTAGTTATCCCTGAAAATAAATCTTATTACTTTTATCAACTTTTTCTCGTATAATGCACCTGAATGTTGTAATCAACCACAACCACAGTTTTACACAATTAACAATTAATAAAAATGAAGATCTATTTGAAGAATTTCTTGCCCGGCCTAGACATTTTCTGTCTCTGTTTTTACGTTACCTGTTAGTATATGATTACCTTTGTTTATTCCATTTTTTTGCTATAACAATTAAGGTCTATTTTAGGTCGAGTTGAAAAACAGCCTTGGCTGATACTTCACTGTTATGAGTTTTTGCGTCATATTTTGTTTACAACATGAATATATTGACAACCTTTTCCCAAAAAATAAAGGAACACAGAAGAAAGTTTTCTAATGTGAAGACCAATTCCACATTTACAAACTATCTTCTGGTAGAGGAGCATGAGTTTTACTACGACTATGGAGTATAATATTTGAAAGAGGAAGGTTTGGATTTCAATCTTTTGAAATGAACAGATTCGTGAATTCTGAAAATTACCTGAATGGCGAAATGAATTAGAATTTTAGACAAGTGTCTTAAGATGCAACATATACGTATACCAGTGAGGATGGTAGTGTTCCATGTAAGTGCAATTTGTTAGCATTCATTTAAAGTAGAATTCATGTGAATGATATCTGATTTTTATTCCTCAACGAATGTTTGAAATACAAACTGAGTAGAGAAAAGTATCTTCTGTATAATTCAGTGTTCATATAGACGTATTTGTTTCGAAAGAATTTTTTTCTTTCGTGTAATTCAATGTTTATATGAAAGTAGCTGTTTCAGGAGGACTTTCGTTCAGTTTGTGTCTGAAAGTTTCTTCTTTGCATGATCTACACATCCATGTATAGAGTTACTTATTTTCAAATTGAATTACTTCCTTCCTTGCTTTGGAAGTCCCCTTATCCTTTTTTTGTATCAAGATGGAGTAGTAGAAAGCCAAAAACTTTCTTTCCCAAAAAAGGTAATAGAGCTACTTGAAGAAGAAGTATCTAATATTACCAAAGAAGACTGGCAGAAAAGGATTAAATTTTAGGAGTAAAGGAGTAATTTTAGTTGAAGAAGACTATATCGGCTCTCAAAGAAGACACATCATCTCATTCGAAGAAACAGAACTACCCGACAAAACCCAAAATTACTATCCAAGTATATATAGAAAGGCAAAGGAAATTCAGTAACACAACAATCATTTTGATAGGAAAGAAGAGGCAATGAACATTAATAAAATCTGTCTACTTGTCCTCAATTGTACACAAACAACGCCAAGTAATCCAATGAAAAGAAACGAATCCACTTGTACTTGATAATATACAACCGGAAACAAATTCCAACGTTGTAGTTTTTGCGTTGGAAACAACTCAAGCACTTCGAAAACCCAATTTTCAATATGATTTGTTGTTTATTTTTCAACGAATTATTCAAAATCACCTAAAGCAGAAAAAGTAAACGTTTTCTTGTTCACCTTATTGCTTATTTTATCAATTATGAAAATATGAATTACGATATTTGGATAATCACGTTAGTGAGAAACAATTTTTTAAACAAAAATGACTCCTAGCAAAAAAATATACAATAACATTCATGGTTGACCATTCCATATCTATACGATGCAGCATTCATATTACAGTTTGTTTCACTTCTCAATATTACAAATAATGTTAAAACTAATGTTTCTGAAGTCTGCAAGCATCCTCTTGATATACCTTTGATATGATGATATGAATTAGTACCATATAATAATAATAATGATATTTATTGGCAAATATACATTGTTCAATGTTACAAATTGTACAAGTTAATCTCCAAATAAATATAGAATTCCCACAGAAGGATATACCTGTGCGTGGGTTCTGCAGAAATTTGAATACTAATGAATTACAATTTCAAAATTAAAAATATAAAGTGGTATAGTAAATAAATAAGTAAATAAAAGGTAAGAAGTTTTAAAATTATCAGACATATTATTTTAATTATATCTTCAAACTTCTTGTATGAAGATGTGAATCAGTTTCTGTGCATGTCACTGTGATAGTAAACATTTTTCATATCAACGTATTGGTGTATCCGAAGCCTTGGCAAGCCTAAGACCC
>WOGP01001375.1:0-19374 GCA_015342065.1 Leptinotarsa undecemlineata | reverse complement strand
CGCGTCGAGTGCAAAAATATTAGTTTGGTGTTTGGGTAATTGATCAAAGAAGTTATTCAACTTTCACACCAAAGGTTCCAATCCCATAGTTATTCTGCATATGCTGTTGGCGATATAACTGCCGCAATAGATTTTCAATTATTGGAACACACTTGCAGACCGGTTTCGCGCTGTTTGGCCACTCGTCAGTGCAAGGAAGTGTATATCATCAACATAAAGTCGATGATTTCCGATAATTGAAAATGAAATTCCTTCAGTATCATTCCTCGAATTGAGCAGAAGCATATAAGAAACAACAGGTTTGTCTTCGCTCCATATGCCTGTAAGCATATCCGAAATTTTCCCAATTCCTCATATAAGGAAAGAAAACTTTTCACATATAGTCAGCCAGTTGAGCCTGGTCTGAACGAATTGTTCTTTTAGATGATTTGATTTATAGCTAGTCTTCAAGTATGCCCACTGATTATATGTGAAAAGAAAGATTTATTGTCTGAACGAAACTGGGCTCAAAAAAGGATATACTGTTGGAAAGATGTGGCAAGACAAAACATTACAAGTTCACGTCAATCATTCTTAGAAGGCTGGTCACCTTCTGAAAAAGGAAAGCAACTGATTAATACACACTTTAGAACTGTTGATGGTTTTGTTGAGGGCGTTTTATTAATGTTTGAGTCGAAACATTGTAGCGATTGCCATGAAGACATGAAAGGCGATGTAATAAAGAATATTTTGAGCAAACGTTAGACCTCATTCCACCTAACTCTGTTATTGTGATTCATAATGCAAGTTATCATTCCAGAAAAGTTGATAGAATACTAACTAATGCAAGGAAAAAACGAATATCACTGAGTGGCTTCGATAAAATAAACATACCAATTGATGAAAGAAGGGTTAAAAATATTGTCCATATTATGTTCAAATAAAGCCTGTTCCACGGAGTATGTAGTTGACAAGATGGCACACATTCTGCGACTCCCCTCTTATCATTGTGAACGTATTCCCATTGAACTCATGTGGGCAAGAAGAAACACGTTATTAAAAATAAAAGATGTTAAAATACTCTTTAAGGATTTGCTAAAAAAAATGTATATTCCGAAAAATGGCAAAAATTTATTGAATGCTCGCCACTGCAGGTTATTAAACGACCCAAACGTTCATAAAATCTTTTGTTTGCCATCCTTTCCGACACAAAAATGAGGTGGACCCGATAAAGTATTATAAACCCAAATCATAACGAAATCACAAAATTTTGTTTGGGATTCATAATGAGCTTTACTATCAGAAAACAGAGTTTAGAGCATGATTCCATTCGAATAGTGACAAAGTGAAGAATCTGATTCAATTCAAAGACTGTGCTTATAGTAAAGTTAGCTCACTAATTGGACCATGATAAAATAGGTTGGTTCAACTGGGACAACAAAGGTATTTTTATAGAAAACCTAGAGATGCAGATCAGTGTGAAAATAAAAACTATCTGTAATGATCAAACGCCATTTCAAAAAATATGACAATAAATTTTATCTTTGATAGATCATATAAGGAAAAAAGTGAAATTGCCATTATTGAGAACTCATTAAGTGATCATAAAGAGATCTTGTTAGACATTAATATCACAAAACATCTTCTGTTTGAAAACAAATCCATTAAAATAATAATCATAAAATGATACTCTTACGTTTTATTAAAGCAGCATATGTGTCCAAAACGATGTCCAGATACTGCTTCCATTTCATAAGACTTTTATGTTGTACAAACGTGTTAAGTTAATAAGGGTATTTTATTTATACAATATGATGGTTATTGAAAATAACAACCTGTATCCTGTATCATAATTGTAAATTGTGTAAACCATATGATACATATACAATACTCACAATGTCAATCATAAATACAATAAAATCTCAAAAATCCTCTTGGAAATTTATGAACTTTCAAGTTGATTTTCTTGTTTTACAATGTTTAAGACCCATAATTGAATTGTGGTGGTTGATGCTGTCCATCTAACTATGTCGCGAGTTTTTTTAGGAAAACTGACACTGTTGTTCATTTTCATTAAAAGATCATTTTTGCATTGAATTTTGTATTTCTCACTTACCAGTGATATGAATTCTAATTTGGAGTGAATACTGAGATGATCCAGAAAAGCATTTATTCCGATTTCTGCCAGTTGCTTTCTAGTAGTTTCAACTCCATCACTGAGATGGACAGGTCTTGTCATAGATAAAGACACGTCCAATAAAATAACAGTAGGCATTTTAAATTTTTGAAATATACTATGTGCCACTTGTTATGATAGTTTTTACAATGTTTACATTATTTATTGTTTACCTTTACCGCAACTGGAAAACTATGAGGTTAGCACAAAAACATTGAAATCTTCTTCTGTCTTTAATGAGCTAGCTTTCTGGAGCATTAATTCAGTTTCGATCCTTACACGAATCCCTCTTTGGTGGAATTAAATAGAAAAACATTGTTTTGGCGAGCAATAAACCTTTTATTTTTAAAATATTTTCTTCACACTCTTACTTTGGCTCTTATTTTTTCTCCTTTGACTTATTGGTTATTAGGTAACATATATAGATACTGTTGGCATGTTGGGGAGCGAGGGGGAAGAGGGATCTTCTCCAAAAAATTCATTATGACTCAGATTCAGAACCACAAATAAGGGAATCAGTACAGTTTAAAATCAAAACAATGTAGTAGTATAGGGACAGTAGAGAAGTACCTAGGCATTATTACATCAGGAGAAATGAGAAATACATATTATATAGGAGATACAAGGTTTTCCGATACTGCTTCACTGATTGAAAGAAATGGGGAAACAGAAATCAGATGGAGAAAGGGAAAAACTTATGTACATTGAGGGTTATTGTATTGAAGAAAGACGAAAATATAGGTAGATGTTCACAGTTGGAAATAGCTAAGAAATATGTGTTCTCAAGCTACATATGAAAATGAAAATTCAAAAAAGAAATAAAGTAGTGGAATTTAATAGTAGAGATGATGCTAATTCAATGCTATTAGATGATATACTTCAACCAACAAAGGATAGATATAACGTGTATATCCCATACAGTAATGTAAGTTGTAAAAGATATAGTAAATGAAATAAGTACGTATTTTAACGAAGACGAGTTAAAAAATTATTGAAAGCCTTTGCAAAGTATTGAGAATCAAAAGAATGAATGCAATTATATAAATAATTTAGTATTTACCATACTGATCATATTTGACAGAAATATCATCCCACGATATGTAGACATCTGTTTTCCAACCTAGGTTATTACAAGTAACAACCAACTACATACCTCCAATTGCACAGTGTCATAACGGTTTATTATTTATTATATAGGCATATTAACAAATATTGTAAATTGTAAAGACAAAACCAAGTAAATCATAAGAATGAGAGGAAGATTACAAAAATTGTCAAATCAGTAAATAGTAATGGTAATGAACACATATCTAACAGAATGACCTTCGACAATATTTCTTTTCATGAAGCAACTAAATATTTTCCTAAAGGAAGGCCAACTTTTGAACAACAACCTAGTGATTTTCCGAACTTATTATCTAATTAACCTAGTCCGTGACTATAAACCATACCACAGTATTAATAATTTTGACAAGCATTTCGATAAATAATCTTCGATTTGACTTCCCTAACTGCTTTCGTTCCAAGAAACAAAAGACGAAAATGGTAATTTCTATTATGTAATTGGAGCATAAAATGTAATTATAGAAAAGTTGTTATTTTGATGGAAAACTGATGATTCTTAGAATTATACAGAATATCTTTTATATACAGAATATAAAAACAGTATAAGAGGCTAATCATACTTAATTTTTATTTTAATGGTCGGTCGGTAGCCAGTCGGTTCGACGTGGGTGCTTTGTTCACTTACTCAAATCGACCGTCGTATTGGTCGGTGGTTCAAGGCCCAGGCTGAACGTCGACTTCCACTTGCTATCGTCCAACCCGTGTTAGAAATCACACTTCGAAAGGTAAAACCTCATTAGTCCTTAGCTCGCACAAGTTTTTACTTCTGAGGGTTTGTCGTTCGTAGGGGTGCGATAGGTGGTCAACGGAAAAACAGATTTTAAACAGATTTAAACAGAAATATCAATGAGAAGTATCTGCAATTTCAAGGATTCTGTGCACAATTGTCTTTCATAAGTAACTCAATTCGAGGTGACTATTATAATGTGAAACTGCAATACAAAAGAATAGCAAAAAAAAAATCCAATTTATATTGAACAAACCAAGTTAGGATTATTAACGGATGACATATACAGTTTTGATCATCTCCTGCTGAAGCCAAATACACTATTTTCTTCAAAAAGGGTATTTCATTAAGCGCTTCCTATCTTTAATTTAAATAAAACAAGTGAGATATTTGTAATCATTTGAAATACCTATTGATGCCATTATGTGTGGAATATATCATAATTCAAATTGCCACGGCTTCTCTAGGTGGAGCGCATCTGAAACGTTCAATTTTCCATGACTGGTGCATAAATAAAGCCGAATTTGACTGATGGCATGCGTTATGTTGGCTTTGAGGACCGCTGTGATTTGTGGTTTATTCTCATACACCTGTGATTCAAGAACACTCCACAAGAAAAAGTGTAACGAGTCAAATCTCACTCTCAGTGGCCAGTTTACATCAGCTCCACGTGAGATGACCATGCCCTCAAATTGCTCATGCTACACATGAGATGTGTAGCATGCAGCGCCATCCTATTGAAAACACATGTCATTGATATCCAATTCAGGCCAAGATAAGTTGGTTATCATCGACTTATAGTGCTCGCCGTTGACAATGATGGCCTGGTCTACGTCTTTCTTAAAGGAATATAGCTTCATGACGCCGCCAGCCCAAAATCTACACCAAACAGTGACTTTCTCGAAGTGCATTGGACGCTCTTGGATTTCATGTGGATTGGTATTGTCCCAAATTTAACAATTTTGTTTGTTCACGTACACATTCATCTAGAAATGGGCCTCATTGCAGTTGCCAACTGCTCCAGAACCCATTCAGCGCACACTCGTCATTGACTATGGTCGTTTACTTTCAGTTCCTTCACTTGAATGTTGTACAAGTGCAGGGCCGCCATGATGCAAAGTCGCCAAGTTGTGGTTTGCAAAATGCCGAGTTCTTGTGATTGACGCGAAATCGACTGCCTTTGATTTTCCTGCATACTCTCACAGACAGTGCGATGTTTTCGGTAGATCCTGCGTTTCTTCAACGTACGGGTTTTGGTCAATAGTTTACTGAACCAGTGGACACAAATTTATCCACCACATTGCAAATAGTTCTCTTGGTAGGACGATTATGGGGAAGTCCCTGTTGGAGTTCCCTATATAATTATAGGGGTGTTATTAAATAATTAAAAACAATTATTAGATATATTTTATTTCTATTCAAAGAATACATTGTGTTGTCTAAAGTCAATTATATCATTAAATATTTGGAAAACACTTAATCCAGATCGACATATCATACAAGTTATACGAAAAAATAATCATACAAGTTTTCTAAGCATATCATACTTCCCAGAAGTCAAACTATAAATTGGCATCTATACAAACAATATTCCAAAAAGATCGTTTCTGGACCAAGTGCTGGTAATAATATAGTACATCTGCGAAAGGCTTATTTTATAATTACAACTAACAATCGCAGCACTTTTAATCTATATTTAGAATTGTTAATCGGTTTTCATTCAAATGAGTTCTAAAGATATATTGACAGTATTTTCAATAATTTTTCGGACAATATCAAGTATCAAATACCTCATTTTTGGATGAGTAGGGAATGTTTATGATTCAACTCGATGTGTAATCTAACGATATTTATATACAGGATGGGTTGAAAAATTGAATCACCTTTTCAGCTCAATGATGCAATATCCCGCTCAGATGTAGCATAAGGGATGAATCAATAAACCAAAGCTCAAAAACTTGAATCATATCAAATTTCTCTCCATAAAACTGATAAAGTATTGTAGATACAATTTGATGACCAAATTGTAATCGACACAAAAATGGAAATATAAAGGACTTTGTGTAAGTTGTAATATTGATAATCGATTGAGCGAAAAGGTAATGCTGTTGTGGCCACCCAATAAATATTTAAATATATTTCTCTTTATATACTAAAGGCTTCTTAGGCGAACATCCAGTTCAAATACACTGGACTCAGTACGATCTGCGTTACATGTATTTTGCAAATACTTAGAAACTAACTAGAAGTATAATATTATTCTATTTTCAAATATAATAATGTTGTAATATTTTAAAAAACTGGCATGAGCCTTACAAGCTAGAATGCAGGTTACTGCGTTTATACTGTTTGGGCAAAAATCCCAATAGGAAGAAGCAAGATATCATCGATAATCTATAAGTATATTAGAATTCACTTCACGTTATACAAATAACTAGAGCTTTTTCAAAACTGGAATTATTCTGAGAGCCCAATCTAACGAAGAAAATACATTTTATAGAGTATTTCATTTTTGTACAAACAATTCAGGAAAATGGCTCCAGTACATTGCAGAATGTTCTGTTTCAAAGTTTGTACTGGTTACATTAAGTTGAAATATTTTCCTAATAATATCAGAGTTTTTTAATTCAACTTGATTCATGAATCAGTATGATAAAACAACAAAATATGTGAAATTAACAATTATTCAGTGAGTCTTATTCGGATAATTTTGATTTTACAATGAAATCGAATGAAAAAATAATCGAACAAGGTTGTCGTAAATTCATTGGCAATATTTTGTGGAGCACTCATTTATACTAGAGCCAAATTTTTGAACATAAAAAAAATCTACCGCTACATCTATAAAATTTTCAAGTGCCAAATTCAAATAGGCATATAATATAAAGTCGACTAGGTACACTATGTTATTAAAAATCTATCTACAACTTTATACAAAATTTTGGAAATATGAACATGGTGGAATTCATCCCATTATAAAACTTTGGGACATGTAAAATACAATTCTTGTGGCTTTTCTTCGAAAACTTGTCAGGAAAATGTTTATCATTTTTGCAAAA
Source organism: Leptinotarsa undecemlineata (assembly GCA_015342065.1). NCBI lineage: Eukaryota > Metazoa > Arthropoda > Insecta > Coleoptera > Chrysomelidae > Leptinotarsa > Leptinotarsa undecemlineata. Next base: position 12,308 of record WOGP01001375.1, on the reverse strand, counting down.
CATCACAAAAGTGTTTCAACAAATTTCAAAAAATGCCACAATAATAAGTTTCAATTACAATATTCACACAAAAATAGTTTTTTTACTGAGGAAAAAATCAATAAAAGGTGAATGGAAAATATCCAACTGAACAATTGAAACTTTGAGCAACAATAATAAAATTAATAAGACAAATGTACAATTGATAATCGATAAAATATGTACCCAGGTGATGAGCACCAAATAATTGACATATTGCTGATTTGTTATACACCCTACAAATGATAATAAAAAACAATGTCTAACAAATCATAATAAGCCACATACTTCAAGCAGAGAGCAAGTAATGAGTTCAAGATTCACACTTCTGTTTAATTCTAAGTGTAGATATTGATAACAGTAGAGTACTCATTGTTGTTATAAATATCTGAATGAAAAATTAAACTCTATTCTCAGGAAAGATTGATACATTTATTTGTTAACAAGTTTAATGATTTTGGTACTTACTCTTAGAGGAAGTTGAAAAATGTGCAGTTGCAACGTGAAAAATTATATTGATTCAGAATAGAAAAATATATTTAATTGATGAAATTCAGACATGCAATAGTTATTATGCAATGAAGTAAATGAAAAACAAATCATAAAACATACAGTTTTTTCACGCTGAACGGTGTCGTTTTCTGTTTATTAAAAAGTGATCCAAATTGTAAAATATGAAATTTGTGATTGAGTATATAACGCCCTGATAATTTTTCGAAACAGTCTTGTGTATATGTGATTCTGCCAACTCCGATATAGGGTACAATATACATTATAAACCAAGGTGAATCTGAAACACGTTACAAAGAGAGTTTGTACTGTGAGACAATGCAATAAAAAATAATTGAAACAGCATTTTATTTACTAAACATGGACACACAAAATATCATGTATTTTCAGTCTTATATACATTACTAGATGCTTCAATGAAGAAACAAAGCAAACCGATTTGAAAATGCCTCACTTCATAACAATTCATGCCTATACTTTATGTTTTGGGAATAAAAAATACCCGTTTTGTTGCAAAGTGAGGAGAGTCTGATATAAAATATAGAGATATATGATAACAAATTTATATAATAGTCTAGTGAATTTTATCTCAAGAAGTGTCTAACGTTCGAATTAAATGAATATTTTTTTGGAAAAGTTGTGTTTTGTTGAAAAATAATTCACAACTGACGATAAATCACTGTTAGACAATTAATGCACCAGACTAATACAGATGGAACAACTTTATCGCTAAAGAATATCATACAGTCTAATCACAATGTTTAGCTAAATTATAACAATCTATTTTTATAGGGACATTCTTATCTAACACATCCATAAGAAGCACTTATTAATCATGAGAATACTTAAATAAGTCTATCAAGACATGTCTAATACACTGCCCTACGTGCTATACACTATTACGCACCTTCTAGTTTTTGAATTTTCCATTTCTAATCCTATCATTTTTATAGGGGTCTTCCCTTTCTGTTTGAATGTCACTTGCAAGGAAATGTTACTAATTAGACAAAGTTCAAAACAGAACAAAAAACCTTAAATACTCGAAAGAGTCGACATATGAGAGTTTATTTATTTACTTTCATTCACTTGTCTATTGAATATATATCATGAACTGTCCTGGATTATTTTAGTTTGATATGTAAAGTTTTCGTTTTGTGAAGTTTTTTATGAGAACCATATGTTGACAAGTTCATTTACCTAATCTGTTCAAAAAGTAAAAATGTTTTTCTGTGATAATGAAATAAATGAAGAAATGAAATATTTTTTTTTTCGTCTTTTATTGAGAGGACTAAAGGAAGGCTTCAACTGTCATATCTTTCATCTTCGCAAATTTCAAGAAACGATTACGCATCAATTGATATCTAGGGCTTTACGAATCTAGAATGTGATCCTATCCTATGTTATACCATGAGGAGTATACAATAATGCCAATTTTTTCTAAGACTTCTTGCCAAATCTACATTTTACTTATTCATTTAGGTCAAGTTGAAACTCATCAACAAACAAGTTGGTTAAAATGACGGCCAATGATATTTCAAAACAAAACTTTGGCGGCACTCCTTGTATAATAATAATAGATAATATTAAATTTATTTCTCAATAAACATATATTTTTGAGGTAGTAATAGATATATGTATAAATATACACATATATCAAATATATGCCAGTTGTGGAGCTATAAATATTTTTCGAATTGAATAAAAATTTTTGTTTGTTAAACTATTTTCAAGTGTTAGCAGTAGATCATGTAGAACGCAATGACTTAACAAAAATGATCCGGGCAAAGTTCACTGACTTCATTAATCAAATTTTGAATGGTGCCAACTATACCTGTACCTGTGTTTATGCACAGGACAATGTTTATATGGAATATCAATGTTATTAGCAGGCACTGTCCAAATCAGAACGTTCTCGTTAATTACTCAAAAATGATTAACTATTAGATATTTTTTTGAGTTGGGGCTACAGAGAATAGTTTGAAATGGCTCTTATGTAAGAGTTAAGTTTGCTATACGAGGATTTATTTTTTGTGAGCTGTATTTGTAAGCTTCATTCTATATAATAAAAATGGCTCCATATTAGTTTTTTTCATAAATGGACTTATTAAACATATAATGGACATCACAGGAATTCTTAGCAATACAAATATTCATCCACCTTTGAATACTTTCATAATTTTCAAAGTTCCTCAGTGAAATATTTTATACTCTAATTTTGTGGTATGAAGCCAATTTGAAAGTAAGAGATTGTTTTAAACATAGTAAGTTTAAAAAGATACGGTAGGGCTTCAATCATTTGAGAGATCTCACACTGGAGAGTATTGAAATTTCTGCTTACTTTACCAATGAAGCTTGTCATTACTGCTAAATATGAAAAATTGAAATTAGGAATATTTTATGTTTCACAATTTAAACGTTTGAAATAATTTTAAAATATCCAAATATCAATTGTGTAAAGAAACAGTGAATGTTTTTTCTATTGTTAATGATAGTATATGTAGGTATCTGAGTTTTCACTAACAAATGACAGGGCGAAAATTTTCACAAGTTTCCTATAAAAATTTATTCTTCACAGCAGTAGAAGATGAATACTGTTTTGTTTGGTAATATTTCAAAAGAAGTTTTTATTGAGACCAAATACTGATCTGAATCCTCAGGAGGAATCTAAATCCTCTTGAGAAATGTAAAATTTCCTTGCAAGTTTTTTAAATAGGCATGTGACCGAAACAGCATGTGACCGATACAATCATTTTCCCGAAATTTAACGATGCAGAGCCGAGCCTACGAGTCACTGTGGAGCGGCTCGTAGGGCGGCTAAGCCCTGTAGATGTACGAGGCAGTGTTAGGAGGCGTTGGTGATGGTGACGAGGAGGGCGGCGAGGGGGAGCTGGAGGATCCGCTGCTGGTGGGTAGAGCGCTATGGCCCGATTTTGGCGGTCGAGGTGGCCTGCCTAGGCTTCTAGGGGGTACCACCACTCCGCCCTCCTCGCTGTTTTCTCAGAGGTACACCTTCTTGACACTTCGCGTTGTTGCGAAGCCGTCTCCGCCACGACGATAATTCTCGCCCTGCAACAACTGGAAGGTAACAGGTTTTAAAAGGAGGTCCTTTTTGGTCATAACATTCTGTCCGTTGATTGGTTGTTATTTTTGTATCCGAAAATGACTATAATTGATGATTATTGGGCGCCACCTTACATATTCAATGAAAGAGCAGGACGGTTGGCATTGGGAAAATATTTGTTTTTGAGAAAAAGATTTTTGGTTTTCTACTTCTCCGTCATTATTTAAAAAATGAGGGGGACTTCCAAAGCAAGAAAGAAAGTGAATACTATCAATAAAAATAATTTACAAAGATCTTCATTTCAGTTACCCACTAGAACATTACGCATTAATCTTCCGGCTGAAGTGTATGCAATCTTGTACATTGGTTTGGGACCTCTACGAAATGAGAAGATCAATATTGCCCCATGGCATGAACCCAAAAGTAGCATTGAGACTGGTCTGGGAACGCCGTGATTGTCAATATCCTGGGTACTAGGACACTCAGATATCACAATCTACAAAAAAATTATGAGTTTTTCATGGATCATCTACTTTATATATAGGCCCTACACCAGCTATAGGAGCTCTGGTATGAACTCAGAATGAAAAGTGAATATAGAACGAAAAATCTCTATAAAAGGACAGTCTGAGAACTGAAGAACTACTTCAACAAAGTATCGTATCAGAATGATTACCGTGCTACTCACTGGACACTATTCATTGAGAGGACACCCAAAAAAACAGGGATGTACAACGGAGACCTTAGCTCTAGGCAATGCCTGTAGGCGATGCAACAAAATGACGTAGTCAGCTCATAATATTTTATGTAGATAATCAATTTATCGACATCATACATTATATCCAAAAGAATATGATAAACACCTAACAAGAGTCTTGTACAAACTAGTACATATAACAAGATTGTTGGATTGGGTGTCATGACAAAGATGGAAGAAAAACGCAATAAGATCCTGCAGTGTTTGGGAGGAATGAAAAAGTCAGAAGGCTCTCATACATTTTAAAAATAAAATACACAGGAGTTCATTTCAGATACAAACTTCAAGAAGAAACCCATCTGAAACGAATACTTTCAAACATATGAATATTCAATTAGATGGAAATCACGTTCACTTATTCACATAGTTATTCCAACATTCATATGGAAAATAAAACAGGAACGATGCACTACGTAAAACATGAAAGAGTAATGATATGAAATTTCATTTACATTACTGATGTACTTCGAATAGCTTTTATATAATTTTTTTATACTTTCCGCAGCACACACACTACCTGTTTGTTATCGTGAGTCTCTGAATTACATGTGCTTCACACATTTTTGGATGTCTTTATTTGATCTCTCATTTCTCAGTTCATTTCTCAGGTAGGTTTGAGCCAAGATTTCAACTTGAAACGATATTTTAGTCAAACTTGATGAAGTGAGAAAAGAGGAAGAGTAAAAAGTTTTCAATAAACTAAAAACTACAGTATTTTGAATATTTTATGAAATGCAAGAATTTGATAACAACTCCTTTTTCTTTGTTATTGACAAGTGGTTAGCTAGACCAATATAATTAATCCGATCATAAAGTATCACGATCTCAACATATGTTTTGCTATACAATAGCTATCTTCCTCAAACAGACAGTTCCCCAAATCGAACTTGCTCTACCTATTCAAACCCATTTTCAATGAACTGATTGGTTTGTAGTTTATTTTACTGTACTGAATAGAATATCTTCAAGTGACATTACTTTTATCAATTCATCAAAATAGTTTTTTTATTGTTTGGCGGAATATATGTAGATGTGCTACCCATCATAAACTTGAATCTGTGATTAATTCACTCTTACCTATCACAACGCAATCATTCGTGATTTATAGTCTGTTTTTGACAACTGAAATTTATAAAACCGCAAAAATAGAAGTAAGTCTTCATTTTCACGTCAACCATTGGAATGTTTTGCAAACTTAGATACGAGTATTATTTATGATTATTTGCTATCCGCTGACGACTTGAAAATATTCATGCTCGTAAAATAGAATAATGATGATTAAATGTGCAAGATGGTGATAATCAAGCTAAATGATGTGTGGAAAACAAATTTAGTCTTAATATCAATAAGTCAATTCAGTTTTTTCAAGGTAGACAAAAAATATATATCTTACTACTTATATCAATAATAAGGTTCTCAGATCTGTATGCTGAATCAAAGATCTTGGTCTGAAGTATGTCTGTTTACAATATTCATTTCATTTCATTTCTCCATGTAAGTAATTCAAGAGGTTCTTTTCAGTTTCGCTAGAGAGTTAGTACAATTTGAAAGAAAACTAGCCTAAAAATGTTTCCTGCAAATAATAGGTTGATAATATCCCACTTAATTTGGCAATCCTTTAAAAAACATACTTGCACTACGTTGAGCAGAAAGATTACTTGAATAGTATGGTTGCCTATCTTTGAGTTAATTAATTCTAAATGATTTATTGCCTAAGAAAGACAAATATGTGCTAAAAGTATCATCTTTGCATTGAATTATGAGCCTTTACATATTACAGTCTACCCTCTCAATATATTTCAACAATTCAATTTTGATTTGTACCCAATAACTCTTTTTCATTTCCAAAAGGAAGAATAGTTTATATGGATAACGATTTTTGAAGAAAGATCCACTTCAGAATACATATGTCTTTATGGGCAATGGAAATGGGATTTAATGTCAGTTTCTGAAATATATTAATTTTTTTTTGTTATTCCAGTTACATAAATAACAACCTTATAGAAGGCATGTTGAGCGACAGGTATTTTTGAAAATGCTGAGATATTTTCAATGAAACCATTACATTCATAGTCTAGGAATTTTATAGAAATATTGTGTGTATTTTTGAGATTACTGTAACTCGTTCTGACAAAAAATAGATTGTGAATCCATTGCACAGAAAATGGATTCTTTGAATTCAAATATTTCATAAGCACAGAAAATATTTCTTGTAATTTTATATTAAAACAAAATTCTTTCAGTACTTTTCAAGTGACACTATTGGAAACTAAAAAACTATTTAACTTGTGACAAACTGGTTGAATATGGCTTGGTGCTTGGTCCATTATAATTTACCTACCACTCCTTAAAACCAGTAAGTGTAAAGTCTGATTTTATTTAGTGGTTATTCATTCAAATAGAGTTAGGTATTCCACATAGTTTTCTTATTCTCTAAGAATTTTGATAACACCTTCACTTCTTCAGTGGCTTTTGATGGAATCCTTGCCTGGAGAACTTTTTTGCTCAAACATCACGTGATCCTGAGGAGTTTGAGAAAAACACTTCAATTTCCTTCATACCACTCCTAGTTTGGCTCTATCTGTTTCCAATTTATAATGAAATATATCTTGAGAGAAATCTAAGAAAAGATATCTTGAGAGAAATCTCAGAAATCACATAATCATCCAAATAATGTCTCTGGCAAAATACTAATCGAACAAGATAGCAATAAGTGGCTTCAACTACTACACTAACATATAAAATTGGTTAAATACAAATATTGTTGACATTTTCACAAGCTTGTCAGATTTCATACTGAAATATTTATGATGACCCAGAAAAATACTTTCCATTCAGGATCAAGAGGTAAAATGCATGTACAATGTTTATTTTGAAAATGTTTACTGGAGTATTTTCAAGAGTAGAAAACTCCTTATCATATGAACTGGCAAGTCACTCATACTTTTATTCAGAAATACGAATTGGAGATTATTCTCAAGAAAAACTGGAAATGTCTTAATTCTTTTCCAGAGATAAGTGATTTTGTGAAAGATTCAATTTAAATCTTTGAAAACAATTATTATTCATCAAAAAGCAATTGTTCGTATATTACTTACTAACCCACAAATATCTACAATTTCTAATGGGATACCGTTTCATATCATCTGCAAGGGTTGTTACTTGGGAGCCTTTCAACTCGATCACTTCTTCCAATGAGTCTCTAAAAACACCACAGGCTTTGGACTCTTTTTTGGGTCATGGTATGTCTCTTTTTAACAAAAACCGATCTTTTCCTATAATTTCAGGTTGTACCTGAGAAAAAATCGTTTTTGAATGGACACGATACACCCTATACATTTTCATGAGTTATCCCATTATGTGCCTAAAAGCCCTGCTTAAATAAAATTCAGTACATAATTGACAGTGCCAATTGACAAGTTTCAAACTGTTGAATCAATGTTATCTACCAATTGATGCTTTTCAAATCGTTCACCTGATTTTTACTTTACATTAAGTAGTTATAATTATATGATAGTTTTTCAAATAAACAAATAAATGTCATTACATCAGTTCGGACTTCCATTGTCTAATATAATATAAATTGATTTGAAATATGAAAAAAAATAAAAAGATTAAACGAAAATAACAATTTTACTAAACACAAAAACTGAAATTACAAGGAAATAACATACAAGCTACAAACAAAAAATAAAAAATTTAATTATTAATAAAAGTTGAAACTTAAAAATATTAACAACTGTTATTAATAATTAAATTTTTTATTTTTTGTTTGTAGCTTGTATGGTATTTCCTTGTAATTTCAGTTTATGTGTTTAGTAAAATTGTTATTTTCGTTTAATCTTTTTATTTTTTTTTTCAGGGATTTCAAATCAATTTATATTATATTAGACAATGGAAGTCTGAAATGAAGTAATACACCACGAAACATTGTCGACCACCTTCAAACAAACGATGCACATTATTTTCCTGAAGAGGAGAGGGGATAGCTGAAAAGAGGTTGATATCCACGTAGAAATGAAAATTACACTTTTCAACTCATTAAGAAGGGCTCATTTCAACTGTTTTTTTTCTCTTCTAGCTGAACAATATTAGCAGCCGCATAGGAGTCAACCATATTCTTAGTTGGAATAGCAAAGAAATGATCGAAAAACTTCCAAAGCACACTCAAATTGCTTCAAATTAATTCAATACACAAACTTCGAAACAGACATACTACCGTGAAACAAAATATCTAGTTTTATCCTACTTTTTTTACTGATTCGTCTATAACTGTTCGTCTATAAAAACAATATAGAAATATGTTCAGAAATATTAATAAAACATTTCAGTAACGGCATTTTCTTCAGATATTATTTTCTGTGAGGAACCTGGAACCTACAGTATGAAATTTTTAAATTATTCAAAATATACTGACCTGGGGTGTTTTTTTTTCTTCTGCCCAGACAATATTAGGAGCCGCACAGTAGTGAACTATATTTGTAATGAAAATAGCAACGAAACATTCGAAAAACTTTCAAAACATCTTCGAAGTAACCAAATAAAATACACAAACTTCAAAAAAACACACCGTCGCAAAAAAAAACAAGCAAGTCGCAAATTCGATACCGAATAAACCAAAAATATACAGGCACTCCGAATAAACCAAAAAGATACATGTACTCGATTATCATTTAAGAAACCTAGAACTTCTTAAATCATGCATTCATATCATCCACCAGAAATGAGAAGAGAAACGTTATAGAAAATAACCTACATTTTCGATTATACATTCATATTTTCCACTATTGAATAAAAATTGAAACGTTACCAGTGTATCAATCATATTTGGTAACCTCGACATATATCTTCTTTTAGGCTGTAAGTCATAGCTCTTTTTCTTATAGTGTTATGTCTATCAAAGAAATGTGCCTTCTTGAACTTTATGCTTAAGAACATGTATGAGAACACAAAATTTGATTGTAGAGTATTAGGTTTCGACTTAAAAATATTGCAAACTTCCACTGCTATTGTTAAATATCAATATCAAACCGATTTGGTAGTCACTAGGATGATCTATATCACAGGATTCACGAAACAAATGCATATATTATATTTAAAACAATATTAGCTGAAAATGATCAGTTATGATGATTTTTTATAACAAGAAAACCCTTGTGATATCAGGTTTCAATCAAATTTTTTAATTATTTTTTGTAGCGATCTCCAAATTCTTCTTTATTTATTGAGGTTACAGAAATTATTTTTCATTCGATTAGAGAGAAATGTATACATTTTTTCCATATGCATTTTTTTTGCTTCATTGAAAGTTGTGATTTCAGTGGAGCACACCAAACTTACTAAGGTTTACAAAGAATCGATAGCTACTGAAGATAGACATCATGACAAATCAGATAATGATTTTATGAAATTATCGACAAATTCTGTGTCGCATACCTCAAGATAAAAAACCAATTCCCGCGCGAGTGAGGAAATACTAATTAAAGAAATAAAAGAGACCTCGACCGTCTTACCCAATTATAAAGCTGTCCAAGATAAGGACCATAACGCTCCCATAGAACACAAGTAATCAAGAGCGCTCGAATGGGGTCGTTTACTGGGAGAAGAATGTAAACGTCGACTGTTTTCAAAAAAAAAGAACGTGTTTTGCATGTGTCGAATACCCATGACTATTTATATATCTGTTATCACTACATATTATGAAATAAATTTTCCCAGCCGCATTTGTTTCAAACACCATCGATTGAATTTTTATATGTTTTTCACCAAAAAATCAAGTGATTCAGTGAAAAGATTTAGGTCTATATTTTATAAATGTTTTGTGTGAATTGGTTGAAATATGACGATGTTATCCATGATTAGTCGGGGCGATTGCTAACTTGGAATCCCTTTTAGATACAACAAAACAAATTATTTCCCATTGGTCTTATTTTATTATATATTCTATCTTTATGCGATAGTCATGAGGATAGTTCACTATTGCTATTATATAATTCACATATAATGCAATAAGTGAGAAGCTATTTAGAAGAAAACGATACTATCCTTCCTTCCTTCCTTATTAGTAGCCGCTTCATCATATAAATAAAATTGATATATCATAACTATCGCGCGAGTAAATAAATTGAAGCACCATATTAAATTAGATATTTACTTAATGACTACGTAATGTATATAATGAAAATGGAAATAAAGCATCTTAGAAATATCGTAGATGTATTAGTTGTACTCATTTGAAGAATACTTACATGCCCTTAAATGCGAAAATAAAACTGTATTTGCTTCTGCAAAAAACTCTGCCGAAAATAATATTGAAAGGAGTCGAACAAAAAGTGATATGGATAATGATGGTTTTAGTACATGATAGAGAAATTTTTTGTACCACCCAAAAATAAACTGAGAGTGTTTATTCAACAAAAACGGTTTTAACCGTCGCTGCCTGCTAATACCATTTTTGTCATTTTCTGGTGTTTTGTCCTAGTCTGTGACTAGGATGATGAAGAAGAAGAATATATTTATTGTAATAGGTAATCCTAATACACAATATCATATAAAACATATTACTAACATAGAAATTGAAAATAATTATATAAAAAAACTTGATATAGTTCAAAATTGAAAATCAAAATTTTCCGTTTGACAAAAAAACGACATATGCTATTAAAAATACATTGCAAGATAGGTTCAGCTCCAATACAATGATAAAAAGTAAAAAACAACATACAAATACTATATTTATTATTATCATCTTACCAAGTATTATTCTATCTAGCATTGTTGATGGATTTCAATAACTGCTTTTTAAAAATACTCATTGATTTGATTTCATCTGGTAATTTTTGTATGCATCAAACCCTTTGAAAAATAAAGAATTCATGGCACTTCTCCTATTTGTTCTGCATAAATGTATATTAGTAAGATTTCTTGTGGCATATTTGTGCACTTCTGAATTTAAACTAACAAATTCAGAAAATATGAAGTTATTCAGAATTTTAAATGTAAATGTCATAGTTGAGTAATACAACCGTAAAAAACTGGTAGCCACCGCAACGTTTGTAACACAATTCTGATTTCAGTGAATCTATTCACTTTTACGATATCCAGATTGATTATTTATTAAAATTTCATTTTTTTCAACATGAAAATAACTGCATATAAACAGCTAGTTCAAGAAATGTTTCTATTGGTGGTAATATATTTATAGGGCTATATTCACTGGTCTTGATTTCATTGTTTACCTTTTGAATGGGAACTATAGTAGTAACTTTTAAAGGATTTGGAATTTTAGAATTTTGAAGAGAAGTATTCACAAGGTTCAAAATTGTATGTCCACATGTTTCAAAAATGACTTTGAGCATTTTGAATTTAAAATCTCATGAAGATTGTTTTTGTTTTCTAAGGAGTTCACAATCAGACGTAATTCATTCATTGTTGATATGTGAAACTTGGAAAAATTAGGATATAGATTATAATTATCGAATTTCCAATCTTGAACATTATCTATACTATCAACAATTTGCTGAATACTAGTAATGAATTAGTAGTTAAATTTATTTACTATTTCAGTTTTATTATTAACGATATACATCTGGTTTGTTAAGTTAAATTCTATACAGCTTGGAAAGTTTTGGCAATTCATGTTTATAAGCATTTTTAATATTTTCCACATCAGTTGAGAGTTATTTTCATACATATCTAGCCTATCTTTATAGTATTGTTCTATGTTCTTTTTTAATAAATTTATTACTTTATTTTTCTGTTTCCTAAATTTTTTCCATTTGACATTTTTATTCACCTCAATAGTTTTAATAAAATCCTTATATATCTGATCACGTTGTTTTATTTTATTATGAATTTCGTTGTCAAACCATAGAATGTTACTTTCATAGTGATAATCTTGAATTGGTGCAACTTTATCGATAACTGATTGACAATTATTAAATAAATTGAAATATATCACAC
>WOGP01001374.1:0-19385 GCA_015342065.1 Leptinotarsa undecemlineata | reverse complement strand
GAATGAATTGAAGGAATTACAAATGATATATTTATTAGTTCATTACTGTTTTCAGTTTTGTTAATTAGGAGTAGTTAATCTATAAATTAAAACTGGAACTCGATAAAATTTTCCTTGGATCTATTGACACGAATATCATAAAAGAAGGTCAAGACATTTTGGATAAAAACAGTGAACAATCATTGGTTTCAGTAATCACTATTGATTGATGAGTAGAATTTTGATAAAACGATTATAAATATATCGTTAATTGGTGTTCATATTTTTATCCAGATGGGAATATGAAGGAAAAGTTGGATATCATTTTTCCAGATTATACGTAGTACGTAGGTATTTTCCAATTCCAAAAAACTAACTAAACAAAAACTGACATGGAAGTTTGTTCCTGTTCAAAATAGGATAAGGAATTTGATTCTTTCATTTAGAATAGTGAAATTAAAATAAAATGTGTGATTTTGTGTTGGAGCTATTTTCAGGGTTTGGCTGCAGACTGCAAATGTCCATGTCTGACAACCCCGCCTACAACTGCGGTACAAAATCTCTAAGGCGAAAAGGCAAAAGTCTCAGTTGTCTAGTTTTCATCACAGCGCATACTACAAATGTCAGAGCATTGCGTCCATTGCCTGATCGCCCTCGATAGCTACCGCAGTTGTAAATGAAATTTCAAACTTCAATGAAATGAATTACCACAAAATGAACAAGTCATCAATCATACATATGAAATTTCAAACATCAAAATCTCCAGATCACCACCAGCAAACTCAGAAAATAAAAGAAAGGTGGATGGTCCAGCAGTGGAACCGGAACCGTAAAATCACTTTCCCAGCAGAAAAACGGGTTTTGGTGTTTTCGAACCGGTTCCCCATTAGCAGTCCACTGTTTGAATTGAATTTTTGCTCAGGTAGTTTAATGGCGTATCCAAGTTACATCTATAGTAATTAATCGGCGCCAAAACTTGAATTTATTGCACCAGAATTGCGCCAACAGAGTGTTGGAAATATTCATTCGAACACTGCACCCAACGCGTGGATTCAACGTGTGACAAACACGTTCTTTACACATGTTTATAACCCACTTCAATTCGACGATGTTTTCGTCGTTAGTTGTAGTTTTTAGACGTCCCGAACGTTAATTGTCAACCAAGTTCCTACGGCCACGTTTAAATTCATCTGCCCAAAATTTCCCATACACAGAATCCAACTCATCATTGATTTGCGTAGGCGTATTGCCTTTCAAAAACAAATATTTAATGACAGCTTGATTCTCACTCAAACCACTTTTACATAATAACTGCACGTCCAAAATGGCTAAAACTTCAGTGAATGAACGAAATTCACTAGCTTTTATTAACGAGTGCTAGTATCTTCATGGTGAGATCGACAACTTTTCAGAACACCCTCGTAACTTGATACTTTTCAGGTCTTTCAAAAACTTTGAGAAATGACTGTTATGTCGATTGAATTGAATGGGTAGGGTAAAAATAATACTTCACACTTTACACAACACAAACATTTACTGCTAACAGCTGTTTCTACACACTGTGTCATCTTTGAGTTTCAAATTATACTACTGTACTGTACCTAATTAATAAAACTAAAAACAGTTGATGAACTCATGAATGTAATATCCTTTGTTTTTTTCTTCAATTCATTCATTTTTTGAAGAAAAAAATTGATCAATGGAACTTATATTCATTTGCAAACAGCGTATTGCTTCCAAAACAACTTTGAGCTTTCCAATTCTTCAACAGTATGTTGAAATTGCATAAAAGAAATGACTGATAATTATATATGAAAATATAAGATCTTTAGCACATTTCAATGCTCAGTGTTCAACTATATAGATAATGGAAGTCTACTTATAAAAAAAGGATGTGGCTAATAGTTACGACTTTTGATTCACCGGTCACGGATTAGAAATTCAAACGCGATACACACAAGATACGACCGTACCAATATGCAAGTCAGTGTTAAGTTTTCCTTCCTTATAAACAATGATATTGATAAGAATACACTTGATCATTCATACTCAGATTTTAAACAGATTTTACTCAAGCCTGAGGAAACTACCTCAACCGAGTTGCGGTTTTATAAACTGTTCAGTAAGAGTACGTTATGGGTTTTCATCAAGTGTCGGCTAATTCCATCACCCAATTTATTTTTGATTTTTCACTCATCGCTAGAAATGTTCCTTAGGCGCGATGCACACTGGAGAAACTTGCTTCATAAAACTGGTTCTGTGAAATATGACATTGGAGTTGCTTGCAACAGATAGCGGCGTTGGAAGCTCTTGGCTCCTACCAAGCAACGTTTAAATTAGTAGCAAATTGCCAAAAACGACTCTTCTCGATATAGAGACTGAACAAATTGTCTCTGGTCTGGAATCCTGGACATACTGGCCTGGAAGGCAATGAGGCTGCTGACTCCCTGCAAAGTAGGGTGCTGCAAGTAGCTTCATCGGACTAGAACCTCTCAGTGGCACCGCTTCAGGCTCTGCCAAATAAATATTGAACACCTGGATGGCAAGAAGACGTATAGACTTCGTGCAGAATCTTCCAGGATTTGCTCACTCCAAGGCGTTTATTCACCCTCCACCAAATAGTTGTTGGACTACAATAGGGATTTTTGAATCATCATATACAGAGACTCGGACTCTCGGAAGATAGTGTATGTCGACTCTGTTTGTAAAATGAATACAAACTTACCGGCTTCGTTAAGAAGCTGGGTTTATTTGGTCGAGTGTGAATAGATGTGAACTACAGTAAACTCTGGCGCGAGGGTCGAATAGACCCTCTCACTTTGGACCTAACCTAACCTAACAGATAGATAACATTTATACTGGTTGGTGCAAACAGCGTTTGATGAAATATCAATTTTATTGATTTCAGGAAAATGGATTTCAAAATATTCGTTAAATTTATTTCTTGTTGTTTCAGTTTAACCTCTCACGTTTGATTATAATCAAATGTTGATGGCTTAGGTGGCGGTTAATTCAACTACCATCTATACAACTACCTACCTAAACATGATTAACAGAATACTACACCATCACTATTTTTTCCATGATCTTCAACATCAATGGTTGTGAACAGCCATCGGCATGAGCACATGTCATAGTTTGAATGAAGTTTTAATCTTCAAAATTGAAATGAGTCGAGCTAGAGTTTTCAAATTTCCTTATTTCAACATGCTTTCTATCAATATCAATATCCAAATCTGCTATATGTATGTACGGTGAACTTCCACATATTGCCATCAGGAACTGGTATTTACAGTGACCACAAACACTTCCAAATAGCACTTGTTGTTTCAGCTACTATCAAACCAATAGTCCGGTGACCTCCTATGAATAAGGTAAAATGGACTTGTGATGCACTGTTTGTTGTGGTGTAGTAATGAATATTACTGGAGTTTTTCCTAACACCAAACCATTATTTTAACACCTCTACACGTAATTTGATCACCAAGTGATCATCTTCAGATATGATTAGTTTAATCTTCCTCTTAAAAATCTTTCGCTCCCAAAATCTAGTTCCCATAAATCGATACTTCTGTTTCGAAGAGCCCTTGTGTGTAATACAATTTGACAGTGGATGATTTTTGACAGTAACAATTCTTACGTTTTTTTAAATTTTTATTGTTATGTTTTAAAAATTAACAACCTTTCTTTCCAAATATAGAAGGTGTTTCAATTGAACATATGATATATTATAACTCAATCGATTTTGAGATGATTGATTCTGCTATATATAGCATCTCCAAAGTCGTTTTCTGACATAGTTTTTCAAGTAAGGCGCTTCCCATTTTCGACCCTAATTTTTATTTTTCGAAGTTCAAAGTGTACTGAGTTGAACCTCGAAACGATGAGCAGCCACAATCCTTCGCCTATTTCTGATATGTACTGCTCTTGGTGGAATCAGATGTGCCAAGTCACTTGAACCGTGAAAGTATTTATATAAGAGAGACAAATCTCCAACCTTCCTTCAATGTTCCAAACTATCAAAGTTGCAAGTAATGTTCGCGTGTCCGATCAGGCGAATGGCTCTTTTCTGGTGAAATCCAGCAGTTTCAGGAAATGCTTAGGGGCTTAAGAGCTCTATACATGAGAACAATACTAAAAGAAGATCTGATATAAACTTTATAAAGCATCAAAAGTTGTTCAGGTGCCTGTAGAGTTTTCTGGTTCGGAACAGTGTTCGAAGCTTTAGGGACGCAGCCTTTGAAATTCCAGCTAAATGATTGGACCAGGACACATTGGTATCCATTTCAACCCCTAACAAATTTATCGAAGTAGAAAGCGGAATTGTCTGTCATTATTATATCCGGTTCGGAGACATTTATCGTTTTTGGAAAAAACCGATGCCGGGGTTTCAGTGGCATTGAATTGAACCTGGTTAGTTTCACCCCAATTCGAAATCATTTCTAGATCCTCATTAAAATATGCAACCTCCTGCTGCCGGTGAAGATGTGCATATGAGGCCGATGTCCTAAAATCCAAATGGAATGGCGAGATAATTGTCGTCAGCAAAGCAATATATTGGATTCTTTTTTTTTCGATAAGTCATTGATATACAATAAAAGGGTTGGAGACATTATATATCCCTGTGGAACACCACCGTTGGTAAAAGTATTCGAAAGATATCCATCGACGGCCACTTGCAGGAAACGTTCTTTCAGGAAGCTGGAGAGCCATAGATAAAAATATATATATTCTCGATATTGAATTTTTAATTTTCTTATTACCGAGAATCGATTTCTTTCATTCCACAAGTTTTTTGAAAGTTATAGACAAAAGTGAAATTTTTGCATGCAACGATAATTAGCAGTAACACAACCATCATAAAAATTATTCACATTTTTCACATTGACTAATTAGTTTTGAGATATCTGAAACCATACTATTCGCGGTTATATATCAAAAATATTATCCTGAATCTATTTTTATCGACAATAGTGGTGACAGAATCGCCAATCTTAAATACTTACTAGAATTACGAAATGAACGGTAGTTTTTTTTCTGTGTCATTCATTGGGATCTTACAAAATATGCTATAAACTCGATCAAAGGGTAACAAGTTGCATGTTGTATGAACGAAATGAAATTACTCAAAGATATGTGAAAATAATACAATTGGCGATAAAATAATATTGCTTGTGTATCATAGATAATCGAGAACTACCAGAGCCATGGTAAGCTGAACCATAACCTCCATTCTTTGCTATAAAATGTTTTACAAAACGTTTTACGTTACGTTTATATGAATAGAAAGCAAACTTTTTTAAAACGGTAGCTTTTTAAAAACAGTATCAAAATAAATTTCTAGGAGATATTATGAAAAATAAAAAAAAAAAGAATATTCTGAATAATGGTAGATTCCATAGATCCCGGAATATTTCAATTGTATATATTATATGAAAATTATGGGTTGAATGTCAAATGTTTGAGTTATGGTAACTTAATCAAAGTATGGTTCATTTATTTGTGGAGAATGTTCATATTGTATATCAACGACTTATTGGAAAAAACCAAGAATCCAATATATTGCTTTACTGACGACACTTATCTCGTCTTTACAGAATAAGAATTTTATTTATACTGAACAATAAACAGAATGGTTTCCACTTGCATGAAGTACTTTTTTTTAAAGGTCCTTACATATAGTATTCATTGAGTACCATTGATACAATGGAAATCGATATAAAATATAACGATATAAAACAATAAATAATAAAATGATCAAAAAAGATTCAGACACATTTGAGCATTCGATAGAGTTGTCCCTCTGTGATACTGAATATATCCAGTTCACAGTTCCGCACTATTTTGTTAACTGTTTCGAAATATTGTTTTCAGGTACTTTTAGTTTTCTAAGAAAGTTAAAAACAAAAATCACTTCCGAGGACTCAGGGCGGTCTTTCAATGGTTGCATGTTAAATTCTTGTAATTGACTAGAATACGATATAAACAAAGGCCAAACATTGTGTTATCTGAAAAAGAGTGTTCTTAATAATTGTTTCTTGATTTTTTCTATAGTTTTAGTAAATAAAAAGGTCTTTGGATTCCAAATGACACAACCATATTCCAGCTTAGAAGAAACAATGGAGTTAAAGAGTAACAAACAAGTATCGTGATTGAATTCACGGCTAGACCTCAAGACAACACTCATTTTTCTATAAAATTCAGATACTAAGTATACAATGTGCCCAGAGAAACTGAACCCACCAGTAAAATGATCCTGAGATCTTTCATCTCATTGATTCTTTGTAAATTGGTATGATTAATGAAATAGTCCTTGATAGTAGGTGACTTCTTTCGTGTGAAACTCATTATTTTGCATTTAGCTTCATTGAGACATAGGTCAGATACTGAACAGTAAGTAGATTATTGAGATCATTTTGAAGCATATCACAATCTTTTTCGCTTTCGATTCTTCTAAACAACTTAAGATCATCGGCATATAAAAGATATTGAAATTACCCGATATACCGAGAAACGTCATTAATGAATAACACGAAAAGTCCCAAAATCGAGCCCTGGGGAACTCGCGAAGTAGCGGTGAATTTGAAGGATGATGCGTTGTTGAACTGTACAAACTGTATTCTGTTGTATAGATAGCAGTGAAAGAAATCAAGTGTGTTGTTTGTGTAATCGAATGCTTTCAATTTCAGGATCAAAACCTCGTAGGTAACTCTGTTGAATGCCTTGGCCAAGTCAGTGTATATAACGTCTATTTGATAGCCATTTTTTATTCCATCCGTAACAAAGTTACTAAATGCGCATAAATTGGTAATGGTAGATTTATTACGAATAAAGCATTGCTATTGGTTGATTATTATTATTAATTCTGTCACAAAATTTCGTTGAAAAAATGCCTAAATTTTTGAAAGTTAATCACTTCTTTTTCAAATCGGAGCTGATCTTTCTACAACATAAGAAATGTTCAATTTAACAGGGTTATATGTTCAGGAGTGATTAATTTTTTTTTATCAAGATAGATTAGTAGAAAGCCAAAAAATTTCTTTCCCAAAAAGAAATATTCACTTCTACCAGTGAATCAAAATTGAGAAATGAAACAAATCAACAAAATATCTAGCTGTCCATGATTTTATTTAAGATAACTTCCATTTCTATTCGACCAAATTTTTTGTAATACACTGAGAACAAAGTCATAGTTTATGTTGACACTATTATCAGAACGGCAGATAAAAAGTCATTGGCTCAAAAATATATTTTCAAACAACTGCTCAATCTTTTGCCTAACCTGAAATGAATACTGTATGAAATTATTTTGCTCACTTTATTGAACGGCATTTTTCCATCCATGGACACTTTTAAGTAAATGAATCGAATTGTTCTAAAATGCTTCATTTACGAAGCCAAAATTATTCGTTAGCCGGAAATGATTCAACACAAATCGCTAATGAATTACTGGACAAATTTCGAAAATCTAACAGGAAGCACAACAAATAAATTCACGGAAACTATACAGATAAAACTCCCCCGATATAATTAAAAACGTAAAAAAATCACCCGAAAGGCTTCTATCTAAACTCCTATCTATTTACAACCGGGGGTGTAAAATCGACATCTGCAAGGGAATCCCTCTAATGATTTGTTACACGACAATAATTGCCTAAAAACCGTTACGAAAAATCATCCGTGTAAAAGCAAAATCCGTTACGAACAACTGAACATCAAGCGTGATTTCTCTCTTGCCAATACGCTGGGAGTGCGGCCAGTCGTCCAATAGGGGTGCGAACTCGCCCCACCTAGCGCACGCTTCGTTTACCGACTAGGCGGGGTGAAGCTCTTATTGGGACTTAAAACCCGTAGATGACTAAAAGAAGTGTTCACAGTGAAATGTAGCTCAGTTGGCTGTGGCACTACGCGAGGGATGCCTCGTGTGCAATACCACCATGACATGGAATTCGCAACCTTCAGGAATCACTATCATCTGCACAGATTAGCGCTAGAGCCGCAGTTTTTCAACTTGCAACAGCACTTCTTCAGATTCTCGGAGCCGCTGGAACTGAGCACAGTATCTCCTCTGGACTTGAGCTTGAAGACCCACCACAACCAGTCACCGATTACGCCACCATGTACCCCTTCACCGAGAAGTAAGAAAAGTCTCGGATCGCCAACTCCGGAAATACCAGCTAAGAAACTAAAGTTGACACCGGCCACTCCGTCGAAGAAAAACAAAGCTACAAGGAAACTCAATTTCGACGAAGACAACAGCTCTCCTGTTTCTGGAACTATCATCCGCGAATTGCGGCCTGACGAAAACTTGGTGGTGAGGAAAGGAGACATCGATCCCGCCTTTAACGTCGTCGAAATTACCGAAGAAGCGAAAGCAGAGTTGGCGAAAATCGAAAATGTTATCGGCGATTACGTTTGTCGTCTTTGCAAAGAGCTCTACGAGGATGCTTTCGGGCTGGCCCAGCATAGGTGTTCGAGAATCGTCCACGTGGAGTATCGATGTCCTGAATGTGATAAAGTTTTTAATTGCCCTGCGAATCTGGCATCGCACAGGAGGTGGCACAAACCTCGACCAATCAAAGAGTGTAAGCAAGAGGAGGCTGGAGATTCGGAAGGTGAGTTTTCATATTTGTTTGGTAATTCTGGTACTGAATTTTTTACTTATGTGTTACCGAATGTTCTCTATCAGTTCAAATCGGATTTCATTTTGATTCACTTTTTATTCAAAATCATCAAGTTATATTCCAATTACAAATATTGAAATTTTTCTTTCTACTGATGGCAAAAGTTGTATCGTGATTTGTATTGTATGAATAACAGCACAACTTTTTCTGTCTAATCTCAGTTGCAGTAAAACATTTCCAAAAGTATTACATCAAATTCCACTAAAATGATGTTATTTATTTAACATGGAATATTCATTTAATTTTCATCACATAATTCTATGAAAATTATTTCTGTGTAAATTGAAACGGGTATATTTTTATGAGGGATTTATAATTTTAATTGCTTTCAAAGAAAGGAAGATTCACAGATTTTTTTGTATAAAGATATAGAAGTAGAAAGCCAACAACTTTCCTGAATAATTACAGATTTTTGCTATTGAAGTGTAAAATATATCAACTACTTTTATGTGATTATATCATAATATATATGTTACTTGGAAAACAGGCATGAGTATTAAGAAAAACTCAACAGGTTCAATTAGTGAAATCAAAATCTTAATATTGATTCTTGTTTTTTAAATTTCAAAACTCACTTGAACCGTTGAATAGATGAGCTTAGTTCACAGTTTTTGTTAATTTGCCTTTACATAATTCAGTAGATACCTGATGAAATATTCAAAAAGAAAAGCATAATTAACAATGCATGTGATTTTGCGATTCATTCTCGTCGAGAAGACATTTCAAACCGTTTCAAAATTCTGCTGGAAAAATAGAACAAAACTGTATATGAGTAATAATGAATAATTTCAAGTTTTATTTTGTGATAGATGAGAAATATTTTGTTGAAGAAACATAAAACATATTTTTCATATTATTTATATTTGGGCACAGCTGAGATACCGATGTTGTTTTTGCAATATGATGAAAATTTTTTTGAATATCTCGAGGATACTCATGAATGAGAATTAGGTTAAAAAAATAACAACTGTGGAAACGGGAGATACGTTTCACAATTTTTTCTGTGTTTTTAATTTAGTTATAACCCGAAAACTATTATGGATATCAACCATAGTAACATCATAATGTACTTTGGTTTGAAACCTCCTTTTTATTTTTCTTTTGACATTTTTTCCAAAATTTATAATAATTAATATATTTTATTGTAACTTCTTTTTATATTGTTTGCGTTTGTTGAAATATCATATATTGTCAATCCCATTTTCATATCAGGTCACAATAATTAATTTCCTTTACATATTAGTATTCTTACAATTTTGCTCATTTTTTTTTGGCATTTTTGTATTTACTAATCCAACCATATATTTGGACTGATTCTCATTATAAATTTCAACATTCAACTGATTTTTTTTGTATTCAATTTGTTATTTCATAGATTTCGAATCTTAGACCATAGAAATCTGAACTTTCATTCAATTGGGTACCGTTGATTATTGAAAAAGACGTTTCTCACATATATGACCAGGAACACTATTTATAACATCTGTTAACAAAAATGTTTCCAGAACATTACTTTCGTCTTCTTCAATATTATGTGGACTAAATAGAAATAGATCTTAACTAACAGTTTCTTTTGTCACATAGAATATATTTAAATTAGACTAATCGTCAATTTCAGTTATATGAAACCCTACTGAGATGAATGGAAAAATAGATGAATATTTCAATATCCCAAGTCAAATTCTCAGACATTGATTTTGGCATTTTTAAGTATCAAAATTCATTTGCTTAAAAAACACAATGTATATTTCTAGAGAATGATTAATCGTTCATTTCTACTGTCTTAAAGTTGATGAAATATCGAATACACCAACATTATTTGATATATAATTGAAAATTATTAAAATAGATTTTGGATGACTTAGTTGAAAATATATTTTCATATAGTCAACTGTAAGTTGCGTAGACTTCAAAACCATTTTCAATAATATGGCCTAAGTTTATTTGTAATATCAACATTTCTGAACTATAGCAGTTACGGTAAAATTGTAATGAAATGTTTTTTTGTCTCTTCACATGTCAATACAATATTTTACTGAATGTGAATATTTTATATGGGACAAACGTTGCTACGATAATCAAGTGCTTCCTCAGGAAAAATTGAATTAAAATCCCAGCGAAAAACTGACCCGTTACAATAAAACTGAAGGAAATTCAAAACACTCAAAATTCGATCTATTGATAGCCTTTTCATTCAATTATTTTTCCAGATTCTGCTGAACAGTTTCCTTGCAGTGAGTGTGGCAAACGTTTCCGGAGAATCGCCTACCTGAGGAAACATCAAGCCATCCACCAGATTGAATGACAACGGCTGGTTCCGGTTAGGCCCATCCCTAGATTACCGCCCCGTCTCTGGAGGCCACCCCCGCTGCCACCGATCTGCAGCAGTCAAGAATCGACAGCTTTTTTCCCTGAGAGGTACGTCCCAAGCATTACGTGGATGAATAATTTCTGAGAAAGTTGTAAATAATGTAAATTCATTTGTAAATTGTACATATATTTATTGATTTGCCTTGGATGGTGTGAAAAAAAGGAATATTTGTGATCTACATAGTACCATTTAATAGTTGAGAACATTGTTATTACAAAGAGGTGTAATATTCAGAGTTTATAGAAATTCATCCCTCTTCTTATTTTTTTTTATTCAAGTATAGTCCATCATTTTTTACAAATACACTGAAATGAAAAAATAAATCGACACTAACAATAATTTTTATCGTTTTTATTTTTCAGTTTCAATTCGTAGTAAAAATAAAAAAAAATTTGATAGTTATCATTCAGAGCAATTGAATATATATTTTGATCAAAAATATGTATATTGTACATATAGTTATTGAGTTGATATTGGATGGATCAAGAAACAGAATTTTCATAAATTAAATGACATTTTTTGATTTTGAAAATATAAAATATTATTTTGACCTAACAGGTCTCATATTCCAAGTCAGAGTTAAGCATTTATTTCCACTCATAAAAGATATATAAATTGCCAGCCTAACATTATCCAGTAATATAAAAAAGTAGGTATACAGTGTATAAAACAAAAATTTTTTTCTGTGAAAACAAACTGAGTGATTGAATTTTTTTTCTTCATACCGTCCTAAATGATCGAAAGCGTAGATATGGTAAGAATTATATTGTAAATATGTATTTAATCAGAAATCAGATTTCAGAATGATCTCATACTCATTGTGTGTCTATTAGATTTATAGTTCAACAAATTTCTCAATGCAACAGAAACAAGTTGTTAATTGATTCAAGAAGTTTTCATCTTATACAACTAACTTCTCCAAGGTTCACTTTTTGTATCAATGTCCAATAAATCTGTTGACAAATCTGGGTGTAACTCAAAGAGAGATTTTAACGTTCGGTAAGACAGGAATCCCGTAACTTTAGCCAATGAAATGGAAACTGTCACCAGTCATTAGCATCTCGATTCATAATTGAAATTGGTCCAGTTTCATACAATATTGTCACTACTGTTATTCAGCAATATATTCAAAAATGACTACAAACGTTCTACAGAAAAAATATTTGTTCAGTTTGATAGACGTACATGCTCTATTTCTCAGTTTTTAATAAACTTTTTTTCTAATTCTGACTTCTTGTTTTTCAAACGGAAAGACGTATCATCACTCTTTGTGCATTTCGATGACTTATATAATAATTGGTCTTATAGAATTTTCTTTAGTCTGGGAAAAACCTTGATTTTCGAAAAGTAATTAGTCGCTAAGAGACTGATTACAGACTGCGTAGATGAATCTGACACTGAGAATTATCAAATTGTCATCACACCTTCATCAATGCAGCAACTAACCTTTCCCTGATTTGACAATTCCACCATCTTCCATTGATAACTTTGTTGTTTCAATTCTAGATCATCGAATATTCATCTATGATTATTATTCCTGTTATTCATCCATATGTTTTCACACAAATCTAAAACTCTATTGTATTTGTAGTGCTCTCTAACAATACTTCGTCATTTTTCATGAGTGTTACTTCATTTCTACAATTGAATTAAAAAACAATCTTCCTTGAAACGTTCTCTCATTTCCTATGGGTGCTGGGCATAGTAAGTGAACATCTAACCGAAACATTACATACGTTCACTTACCCCAAAGATTGACTTGAAACTGATAACCGATTGTTACAGATGATGCGATTATTTCATTATTATAATTCTTCACATCAGATATTAACCCAAGGTCAATGTTTCATTAATTTTTTGAACAATCCAAACATGCAAATGGTGAACTTATTCCTTTCATTGTATTCAACTTGACGCAATAATTTTGATATTTCATCAATTTCAGTTCATGATCAATATCTGGTTCATTAGGAATAATCAGAAAACTTCTGAGAAACAATTATTAGCATATTCAGAATAATTTGAAAAATGGCACTTTTTCCTGATAAATTTTATACATACATTATTTTATAATTAGGTTATACTTATCTAGTAATTTACATTTAGTCGTTTCTAATTATGGATCCGAAGGAATATTTGATACAGCAATTTGCCAAAAATAGTTTAGAATTGAAACTTTGTTGAAGAATTAAATCTCAATAACCTATCAGCAAAGTTTATAAAATATCCTCAATATTAAGACTTGCCAAAAAATATATCTAGTCATGACTTCAGTCTTTAATAGAGTATCCTTATTCTAGTCAAAAGAATTATTTATTTTTGAAATATTTTCTCTAGTCATCTAGTTACTGCTATCATATTAATTCTAGTCACTTTTAATATATAGTCATTGTATAATTTCACAAATGACTAAAATTACTCCTGAACTATTTATTTTGGAAATGTTTTCTCTAGTCATCTAGTTACTGCTGTCATATTTATTCCAGTCAATTTTTTAATTTAGTCGTTGTATAATTTTACAATTCAGTATAATCACTCTAGTAATAAGATTCAATTTCACAAACCTATCAGAGAAGTCCTCGGTCTATTTTCAATTTTACGACTTGCCAAAAATTATATCTAGTCATAAATTCAGTCTGTAATTGGTTATCCTTATTGCAGTCACCTGAACTATTTATTATTTTAATGTTTTTTCTAGTCATCTAGTTACTGCTATCATATCAATTCTAGTCACTTTTAATATATAGTCATTGTATAATTTCACAATTTACTAAAATTACTCCTGGACTATTTATTTTGGAAATGTTTTCTTCAGTCATCTAGTTACTGCTGTCATATTTATTATAGTCACTTTTTTAATTTAGTCGTTATATAATTTCACAATTCAGTATAATCACTTTAGTAATAAGATTCAATCTCAAAAATCTATCAGAGAAGTTCTTCTATCCTAAATTTTAAGACTTGCCAAAAATTATATCTAGTCATAAATTCAGTCCTTAATTTAGTATCCTTATTGTAGTTACCTGAATTATTTATTTTAAAAAAAATTTCTCTAGTCATCTAGTTACTGCTGTCAAATTTATTCTAGTCACTTTTTTAATTTATAGTCATTGTATTATTTTACAATTTAGTATAATTACTCTAGTCACACCAACGGTTTCTAGTCATTGTAATCTAGTCTTGTTACATATTATTTTAAAAAGTCTCATTTTGGAAACCATACTATTATCATTCCAAAATATTGTTAATCGTGAATATATTCACGAAATTTCATACTAAAATAGAAACTGAAAAAATATTTGTTACATATCTCATGTTTCAGTATTTTTGCTAGGTTAGTTTGAAAAAATGTGATATTAAATCTATTTGATTTTAGAATAACACTGTGAAAGCGATACCTCAAATATGTGTTCTAAAGTATATATTGAAATATAAATTTATTACATTTTACTAGCTATATTGAACTACGCAGTGTATTCTGATTTTCTAAATAAATATCTTTCGAAAATGAAACATTTGAAATTTCAACATGTCAGTAAAATTCCACTGGAATCAAAACTTTTATTTTATACAATAAGTACAACTCTACAATTATTGACCATAATCACATTATTTTTGCTTTTGATTATGTCATTATAGTTCATTCTTGAGCTTGTATGAGAATATTACCAAAAAGTGCTCGCATATATTTCGAGGATTTTAGTTTTATTTAGATTTTACTGAGAGTGCGGGCGAGGGAAAAAGTTTGCAATACGCTCCAAGCGGCAACTTACCACACTTAAAACAAAATTTGTAGTTTACGTGAATAAATTGCCATATTCTGGAAAATTTGTAGAGAATGAACGTGGGGATAAATGCCAGTAATGTTAAAATCCGTCTGTATAGTCATAGATCTAGTCATAATTGATAAATGCAGAGTACCTGGAAAAACTACAACTGTGCTATTTTCTGGGTTCCCTGTCTAGTAGATATATTATATATGTAAATAAATACGTAGATTGAAAATCTATAAGAAGCGAGTGTTTCTAGTCAAACTGTAGTAATAATAAATGATAGAATAAAATTTAGCCAGTAAAGTATTACACATAATGAAATGTATTGTAAAGTTTTGTATAAAATTACTCTGAATTAAGTTTGTGAATATATGTACAAAAATTATATATACAATAAGTTCGAGACTGTGTGTTGATTTATGAATGAAATTTATGTTCAACAGTAATACTACTTTTATTGTTTTCAACCAAAATACTTTTGAATTGTAACAACTATTCTTTTTGATTCCTGTCATATCCTGTGAATTCCTAACTGAAAAACCTAATGAGAATAATCAACCATATATCATAATCCGAAAATACATCCACACCTTCAAATTATAAGCAACGTAACAGAAGTTCAAGCATAAATGGGAGTTCCTTAGGACCCCATATAGGCTAATATTGTTAGGTATTATTAATTATATGAACAAGGAGTTTTCATGATATTGAATAAGAACGGCATAATTTTAAAAGAAAACCTCAACATGGTTCTACGTAACTGAATGTCCAGGTTGAATTAAAATATTCTGGCACAATCATGTCAATGGAATTGCAAATGCTGGTACTCAAAAACTTGGAACAGTGTTTCGAAACATAAAGCTATACACACCTCAGTAGCTTTTGATGCTTTATAAAGCTCAGAACAAACCTTGTCTGGAGTATTATTGTCATGTATGGAGTTCTGCCACCAAACATACCCTGAAGTTGAAATTCCATCCAGAAAAGAGCCATCCGCCTCATTGGAGACGCGAACATCACGTGCAACCTTGATAGCTTGGAATATCGAAGAAAGGTTGGAGATTTGTGTCTCTTTTATAGATATCTTCATGGGAAGTGTTCAAGTGACTTGGCGCATTTGAACTTGAACTTCACTGTTTAAAAACTTCTCCATCTGGAGAACTGCGTTTATGTGGAACAAACTTTCCAAATGGATTCAATCTCCAGCGATTCAAATCCAATGTGACTTGCTACTTTTGTATACGCACTGCTGTGAGAGTGCCTTGAGGATTTTCCTGTAGTGCTTGTGTTTTGTCCTTGAAAAAACTTTAATGCAAAACATATATGAATTCATATAATTATAGAGGGTGTTACAAAATGGTAGGTCATAAATAGAACCACATATTCTGGTGTCAAAAATAACTCGAATGAATGTAACCTACCTTAATGCAAATGTGCACACAAAAAAGTTACAGCCTTCGAAAAATACAGAGAAATTCGATGTTTTCCAATATTTCATGAACTGTTCAACATTATGTAATGAAAATGAATCCATGGCTTTCTTATCGTGAGAGCATCGCTTTCATAAAGAATCACGAAACAGGCACTGCTTTAGAACACCAGAACTGTAATACTTTTATCGACGCGCGTATGCAGTCTACTTCATCATTTCGGTGGGATCAGTTATTCATGTGGAAATAAATAACTAGCTGGCTCATGACACCGTACTACTCGTCATTCCTTTCATGTATAACTTAATGTCGTGTTCTTCTGTCGAATCATATTGGAAACATTCCGGTAGTACTTTACAAAACCTAAATGGGCGTGCATCATGTTTCAGTACATCTCAAATACTGAACTTTTCAAATAGAGAACTCTAAGTAGAGTGACTGATTATTCACGTTTTTTGCAGGTACACAAAACATGAATATGTGGTATTCCCAAAAATGAATGGCATCGTTTTAACATGAAAAACTAAATTTTTTGGAGGATCAAAGGCTTCTGACGAAATCAATTTGCACTTTTAATTATTCGATGCCTCAGTTATTGTTCACTTCCATGAGACACCGGTAGCAGAAGTCGATAGGGTTAAGATCTGGACTTCTGTCTGTCTACAGACCGGAAACATATTCTCTAACATCGTTATCGAAATGTGCTGATGCTCCATATTGTAAATACCACATGTTTTGTTTATTCGTGAATTTACCTCTTTCAAGTATTCTGGTAAATCATTTTATAGGAACTGTAAGTAATTTGCACCATTTAAATCATTTGGAAGAAATACTGGTTCTATTAAATCATTCACAATGCCTTTTCAAACATTGATTTTTAAAGTCTTTTGGTAATGACTCGTTTTTTTGCGTGGCGGTTTTTTGGCCCATATGTGTGCGTTATGGTGATTTTTCTAATGCCTCTTATTGTGAAAAAATGAATCGAAATCAATATGAAAAAATTTTTTCAATGATTAATGAAGATTTCAATTTTCAACCTAAGTAAATTGTAAAATTTTTTTTCATTTTTTCAACAGAAATCTATTCTGTGACTTTTCAAAAATTGCTCCAAAAATGAAAAATCCCAAATGTTTTATTTAATAATTATCGCACTACAATTATTGGCTTTGTTTTTGGTTTTTGCAATCATTGAAGCGGCAAACATTTCCTGATTTCTTTAATGATGTCTTTTTTGTATCCCTATTTTCTAATCTATTAATAATGAAACAAACAACAAAAATCAACTAGAAAAACTAAAAAAAAACTAAAAACAATAATAATAACAGCGAATAAACTAAACACATTGTCAATTTCCGACCGTTTATTATAACTAATACGATGTCCGAGGTATAGTCGAATCCTTCGATACTACAGCAATGAACGCGCTGGGTGAGAATTTCATCCTAAGATGATGATCGGCAACTCGGGCGGATGACGTGATTGTATTATTCTACTGTGGAAAAGTGCTCTACTCATACAGAAGATACATAGGATAGAAACGGGACAATCGCCCTCTAGTTTTGACTTTTATCATCTGGAAATCATTTGTCTAGATATGTTTAAAGAGAAATTACTATATTCACTAATCTGAGGAGAAAGGAGATAACTTTGTGAGATAATCTGAGTCATCACAGAATAATTGATGTTTTGAAAGTGTAACAGACTTCTGTTTCACTTGATTTTTCTTCTTATGGAAGTAATACCTCCCGCTAATAGATGGCTGTTTCATCCTTGCCTAAATACATATATATTAATAGTATTTCAATCGTATGGTCAAATAATTGTATGGCGATGGAATTTCATTCATATAATAGAGCTGGCGTAGTTGCAACCCAATAGGGGAGTAGAATATAAAAGGTTAGTGAAAAATTAAGGGTAGATTGATTTCAAAATGATGTTGACAATCGACACATCATTTGTCATGTAAGGTGTACCAACGCAGTGTTGTCAACCATGCCATAATTTGACTTGGTGTACCATGTTCCATCGTAAAGTTATGGTACACTCTGATTGTACCATAACTTCGTCGTTGTATATTTTTGAATCGAGTCAAACGAAATATCGACAAAGAATACAGAATTGGTGAATCTTATGTGTATAGTGGTGGCACTGATAAACATAGAACAATTGAAATGGGTGCATCCAGCATGAACACTGCGCTGAATGCGAAAAGCGATTTTATTTATTCTTTTAATTCTATCCAGTTTGCAGATTCAGCTATTACCGTTTACCACATTCAGTGGTAAAAAGTTTTTAACCGCTGAAAGCTGCTGAATGCACACAATGAGTGATAATTTGTAATTTGTGATTTAAGTGACTTTTTAATCCGTGGCACTACCAACAGAGTGACAGTCGAGACAAGACTTGAAGTCAACTTATTCTGTTACGATTGATATAATCTGTTTGCATTTTGGATGAAAAAAACGCATTCTTATTTTTTGATCCTCCAATCTGTGCTGATCCTCAGCTGATTTTACAAAAAAAATCAATTAAGGTTGACATCATCAATATTGTTTATTAGAAAAATGTGCGTCACTATGAGGATAAGGATCCTTGCTTCAAAAAAAAATATTGCAAACGAGTTATTCGACTCTAATCATTCGAAATCAAACACGTTTTGAATTGAGCAGGCACTCTAATTAGTGAATAATTTTCTAAGAACTTTTGGCATTTTTTCTCGAAGACAATTCATTTCGATTTTAACAAATCTCAACCGAATACATGATAAGAATCAATCACTTGTTAACACGAAAGATACCATTTAAACTCGAAAATACTGAAAACGAAATCTATCTTCATAATAATAACATCACATTACAGTAAATTTGGTGCACCCAACAAAATTTATAATGAGAAATAAAAGTAATAATTCGATAAAAATTAAATAATGATATGAATATATATTTCATCGTTCTGTGGTAGGGGTGGCGCCACTTCACGGTTAGGTCGGTCGGTAGCCAGGCGGTTCGACGTGGGTGCTTCATTCACTTACTCGAATTGACTACCGTGTTGGTCGGTAGTTCAAGCCCTAGTCTGAATGATCGATTTTCATTTGTTATCGTCCAACCCGTGTTAGGAATCACACAGTAAAAGGTAAGACCTCGTTGAT
>WOGP01001373.1:0-19387 GCA_015342065.1 Leptinotarsa undecemlineata | reverse complement strand
AACGGGGGCGACACTAACTGTCTTCCGACAGTCCTCCGAGTCTCTGCATTTGATGATTCAAATGACAGTGACCTGTAAGAAGGCCTGTTAGACAGTGTAGTTCATCCCTACCATAATCCAACAACTGTTTGGTGTCAGGCTTGGAGTGAGCAAGTCCTGGAATATTCTGCCGGAAGTTCATAAACCTTCTTGCCATCAAGGTGTTCAATATTTGTTTGGCAAAGCCTATAGCGATGGCAATGTCAGGTTCTGGTCTGATGAAGTTGCTTGCAGCATCTTTCTCTGCAAGGAAGTCAGTAGTCTAATTGTCTTCCAGGCCAGTACGACCAGAAATCCAGACCAGAGACAATCTGTTGAGTCTTCCTATCGAGGTGAGTCGTTTTTGGCAATTTGCTAACAATTTAAACGTTGCTCGGTAGGAACCAATAGTTTCTAACGCCCCTTGACTGTCCGAGAATATTTTTAATGACTTCTCCCAGAGTATCCAGTCCTCTCTACTAATACTACTTTCTACTACAATGAAGTAACTTCCAGAAAAAAAACCTTTGCGAAGCAGCTACTTTCATGTAAACATTAAATTACACGAAAGAAAAATACTTTTCGAAACAAATATGAACAGTGAATTATACAAAAAATACTGTTCTTTATTCAGTTAGTATTCCAAACATTCTTTACGGAAATGGATCAGATATCATTCACAGGGTACTTACACAATATAGTAAATCAAAGAGGTAAACTTTCACTTACATGGAATACTGTTATCCTCACTGCTGTAAGACTCTTACCTTATCAACTCTTCAGTAACAAATCTGGATAAAATAATGAGGAAAAACACGCAGTTTATTTCTTAAATCATGACTTCATGTCACGGAACCAGTCCGTTTCGTCTTTGGCCAATGCGTAATAATGACCAGATTCAACGGCAGAACCACAGTGAACAATGCCTGCATGAAGATTATAAAAGTAATTTGCTGTGTTCATCTATTTCGAACCTTCGTAAAGGTGTGTGTACACCAAAAAATCGAGCACGAGCGAACAAGAATGATCCAGCATTCTGCATCAATAAAGTCTGGTGAGTACGGGCTAGCGAGCGAGCCCCTACTCACCAGACAATTATTGATGCAGAATGCTCGTTCACTCCTGTTCGCTCTTGTTCGCTAGTGCTCTCTTTATTGGTGAATAGGCTCCTTAAAAGTTTGGGAGTTTGATGCTAGCTTCAAAGGTTGGGAGCTATACTTGTTGTCTTAAGATAATCGGTTAGTTTCGTGCATATTTGGCAATACAGTTGATCATCACTTATCAAAAGTTATATTTCCAGATGACTTCACAATAAGCTTTGCACAGAGTGGTTATCAGTCATATTAGGAAACGCTAGTTGAAATTCCAGATATGTTTTTGTTAACCCTTATATATACTACATATACTACAAAGTGAACAAGTGAGGACTTTTCCAGCAAAAGATCTAAAAATACAAGACGAAATAGTATTCCAAGAATTCGGAACAATCCTCTTGTTATCCTAATGAGTATCTAGTGGACTTCGAAGACTCTAGGACATCGGTTGGTGGGAAACTGCAGCTGCATGAACAGGTGTTCGAGTTTGATGAATGAGTAGGAAACATTATCGTTCTCATTCATCGTTAACACCTTGTTCATGAAATTGTTCATCATGAGCAACAATTGTAAAATGCTATTCATGTGGCACGGGTTTCCTAAATTATCTAATCCAATTTTCTTCACCAGATTTTCACGACAACTATCTACTGATTCGTAAGGAAGAACATGTTCCACAGATTCTGCATTAAACCATTCCTCAAGCTGCAATCGATCCTTTCAAATGATGAAGGGTTTCGTAAAGGGACCAATTTGGCTTTTGCTCCGTGAAGCTCTTCCACTGAAAGAAAACTAGAACCACGAGGACTGCAGCTCATATTTGGGGAGCTAGAATGACCTATGTCCATTGACCGCAATGAAAAAAAGAAGATGGATCAATCACTTGCAAATTAACCTTGATAGGAGACTGATGAATATACACATATTGCGGCTTGTTTCGAAGAGATTTTAGTTCCGTACTGATATGAGGGCCATGCATGATCTCATCAAAATTATGTGAAGGAGAAATGATGTTATCCAGATTTGGTACTGGTTTCTTATGGTGAAACATCGAATGTATACCAGTGAGGATAACAGTGTTCCATATAATTGAAATTTTACCTCTTTCATTTACTGTATTGTGTAGCAATCTTGTGAATTATATCTATATCGCATGTTTGGAATACAAATTGAATAGAGAAGGAAGTCTATTTTGTATAATTCATATAATAGTATAACTATCCATACTGGCACATAAACTATACGACATCTTGTCAAAATTTTCATTCAGCTCATGTCGTTAGAGTATCTGACCTTCATTTCAGTAGATATGATATGACAATGATATTATTTGATCATTTTTCTGTCACTTATAGGAAACAATGTGAGACTACATATCCGTAAGTATTTAAAACGATTCAATTACAGATCAACAGGTGACCTCCTTTGCATCCATTACTAAAATATATGAAAGATAAACAAGAAGGACTTCAAACTGTTGCCCTTGGCTTTCTTCAAGAAATTTCAACATAACTAGTATAAATATTCTTTGAATGAATTGAATTTTTATGAATAGTTTCATGGTTTTTTATCATGGAATCCTTACTGTCTCCAACTCTTTCTCTATTTCACATCAAAGAACTAATAATGACATCCTGGCTCTTTTTTTTCAATTGAATAACGAAACATCAGCCACATATCCCTATGTTCTTCAGCAAGAAGAGTTTGATATATTCCAAAGAGATCCATAGAGAAAATTATATTCTCTCGTTTTACTGTAATCATCGAAAATACTATTTCTCAACTGAGGGAGAAGGAGAAAGTAGAGAAATTCAAATTCATTCAATAATGACAGACTACGTTAATTTTTTTCACCCAGCATTTTATATTCGCTTATGTTGCATAGATTTTCCTTGATCTTACACAAATATATCATGATTCAATCCTGAAAACTGATTCGCTTCATCTAACGAACTATTATTATGTTTCAACTGACGGATTACATCAGCCAGAAATAATTTATTATCAGCGATTTCAGATGATTTTTTGTGGAAATGAAAAACGTGGTAATTTGTAGAGCTTTCAAGAATTTCTTACGAATAAATTTCAATTTGGGGTTGTCTACTATTCGAAATTCGAAAGCTAAGCTTATCTGTGATGAGAAATCGGATTATTTTCTGATAACAAATGATAAATTCAATAGTCCACAGCCAGCAGAACAATTAATTTATGAAACACAAAACATAAAACATACTATTTTTTGGCAACACGAACAAACTTAACTTCCATTACAAAATTTCACAAGTGATCACAAAAAATTGAAATTTCAAAATACTTTTATTCGTGTACAAAAAATAGTCAATGTACTTGTGTAGACGATTTTTTTTTCAATACCTGTTGCTGATTGTTTCATCTATTGTGAATTTGTTATATCTCTGGCCCGTTATTATGCCATTTCAGTATCCATGAATATATCGTTAAAATAAACCGAAACGTCGTGTTGAAATAAAACAGTATTGACCTATTATAAAATTCTCTCTTTGAAAGTTTTGTAGAAATTTCAGTACACGATGTCATTCTGACAAATCTTTGTTTTATTAGATATTTCCACCGCCACCTTGGGGCAATATTTCCTCGAATATTCCACCTAACTTTCGTGACAATTCCAAAAGTTACTCAACAGATCATCCCCAAATAATCACAAACATTCTAAAGCAATTTTTTTCGGTCAGAGGTTTCGTTAGTCCATCAGCAATTATTTTCGAATTCCAATATTTAAAATCTATTATCTCATAAGATCTGTCAAATAGTGTGCTATTTATTTTTTATCTGCAGTTAATTGAATACCATCTTGAATTATAGAACTTCATTTGAAAAATCACAGACCTTGGTAAAACTTATACCATACACCTTGATTTTGAGGTTCTCATTCAAGAACTGAAAGACAGTTGTGGCAGCTTTTTTCAAAATTTTTTTAAACCAGGATGTGGTCTTGATTGACATTCAATTTCCTACAGGGTTATCAGTTAAATGAATTTTAGTCAGAGTTTTTCTTCATGTTTGATCAAATAGATTTGAATATCTAGGAAAATGAAACATGTACACTTTGTTATACATCAATTTATTCGATATTCGATAATAACTAACGGTATTATCGCAATAAAACATCTATCAACAATAAATATGTTCCATTTATAATGATATGTATCAGTTCATAAGTGCGGTCTATAAATTTTTCTGAAAATTTATGTATAGTTCAACAGTTCGAGGCGAACAACAAACAACACTAATCAAAATCAAAAATGTATCTATATCATATAAAACATCTAAGCGTTGATTATCACAGAACAACTAGGAAATTAATACTTGATGTGAATTGATGTACAGGGTGTCCTAAATTCGGGTCGAGATTGTACGATATCTGGATTGTTTATTCTTTAGAAAATATCATAACAATAAAACTACTTTCATTTGTACACTGAGAGAAATTTACCTGTACAGCTGAATTCATGAAACAAATATCCAAAACATATACAATAGTAAACAAAAGTGTTTTTTGTGAAGTAAATCAGAGTTTTCTCATCAAATTAAATATTTCTTTCTCTCAATGAAAATTGTTCCACTTGTCAGTAACTTGTCCTTGAGTTTGGAGGCTGAAATCTGCCTCTGTCTTGAAAATTGGAAAAAAACTAATGATAATTGTAATTTTTCTTTAGTTTACTTCATTTCTAAACGTCTTCGACAGATGCGAAAAGGGTTTTGAAATGTAAAATATTTCAATGTTCAACTTCCTTTCCTTGATGTAATTTTGGAGAAGTCGTCAGTTTGTTTCGATACAAATATTAATCGAAAAAAAAAACAAATAGTAACAGATACCTCCACTACACATCAAGTGTTGAAAGAGGTGTTATGAATTATTTTCATTACAGAGCAAACAAATATACAATGAAGCTCTAAATTTTGGTAAAGAAATTTCATTAATGAAACACATTCTGAAAGAGAACTCTTATTCAGTGTAGTCCATAAATCCAATAACAAATATAATTGACAATAAGTAGGCCAGGTAAAAACCCATTGACTCGAACATAACCATCAATTTAACAAGCATCATCTCATTAATTACCGACTCAGCAACCAACACCTCCAACTAACGTTATACCTACGTCAAGTTCATTATAAATTTGCGTGAGAGTAAATGTCGAATTTACATTAGAAATAGACAATTGACATTTTTAGAACACTGTTCGAAACATCAAACATCGTGAACATCGAGTCTAGTGCACCAAGACAAGAATGATGACCAATGATGCATAATGAACATTTTTGAGTTAGCTTCAGCAAGATGCTGCTAAGAACTGACTGGAACCTTGGAACAAACTAGTTCTATTGATTGTTGGATTTTTCTCAGTGTAGTTGGATATATGGAAGCATACCATCTATAAAAGTTGGAATATTTATTGACTATCGTTCAACAGAGACTCTCAAATAAAGAACACGCTGTACATGCAATGCTTATAACTACTCTCAGCCTTAACCTAGTAGTATGGACCAGATATACTGTGCGGGCATCACCATTAAGACACAGTGACTACAAACTTGGTTACACTAAGAAAAAGTTTCAGTGATCTTTGGCGTACATTTTCCAAGCACATTCCATCCACATTGAATACTTCGAGGAAATTTTTGTGCTGGATAAATGCACAAGTTTTCAGTTGAATTGACATTTGGTCGAACGTCATGAAAATTCATCTTCGTAGATGGTTATGACGTTGAAATTGGTATGATTGAGACTTAGGTATAAATAAATCAATTCTTACAGGATGAAATCAGCGAAGCCCTTCGTGTAAAATATGAAATATGGCTATTGATATGAACAAAATAGACGTGATTCAAATTATATATTCTGGGCTTCCGAAATGTATCTTGACAAAAAATTACAAATGAATTTATTATCAACTATTCCACTAATAAAATGGAAATACATTGATATGAATTCATATATGTTCAGGACTACGTAAATTTAAAGCTTGTTTTCAGCAAAAAAATTATTTTTATGGATATATGAGAATGAAATCACTTGTATGTCTTTTTATACATACCTTGCAAGCTTCAATATGTTAAACAAATATTGTTAATGACTACATATATCATGATATTGCTAGTACACGAATCTTCTATTCTATATACAAAAACCATCAACCTAAAACCTACATAATGTGCGAGTACATTCATAAATATTGGGTGTAAATACTTAGTGAAGGGGCTATAATTTTGCATATATACATGAGCAGTTACCAAGTAGCGTATATTCATTTTTACACTTATAATCGATATTTGATATGTATGTTGATATGGATAATTCTATTCCGTTGAATGGAATAATCGAAACACATCTGTATAGAGTATT
The DNA here is from genome assembly GCA_015342065.1 of Leptinotarsa undecemlineata. Lineage (NCBI taxonomy): Eukaryota > Metazoa > Arthropoda > Insecta > Coleoptera > Chrysomelidae > Leptinotarsa > Leptinotarsa undecemlineata. The sequence goes on along the minus strand of WOGP01001373.1, from coordinate 12,889 downwards.
TTCGTCAAAAAACTTCATCCATATGAATAAAATTGAAAGCTACTATGACTTTCATTAAAACATTTTTAGGGCTGCCCCTAGATGAATTTTTTGGTATATGAAACTGGCAAAAAATATTAAAATGTCTTGGAAAAAGTTACAAGAAAATATTTCAAATGAAAGTTGGGCCACCATTTGAATACCACTAATTGGTGTTTGACCCGACAGTATGATTCAGGAATCAACGGAGGAGACCACTTATGTTTTTTGAAAACTATGATCAAAAACTTTGTTTTTTTACAGTTTTGTTTTGGCAGTTTTGCCATATCACTCCATCATGGTTGTGAATTATTTTCAAATAAACGGTTGCAAACTTAACATTACGCCGTATTTCAGGGAACTTCAACCTTTTTTACTCAAAGGCCACATTAAAAATTTTCAGGGCCGAAAGTCGAGCCCCCACCCCTGTACACCCAGATTTTTTTATAATCGAGAGCTCAATGATGGTTTTGAGAGTTCCTTGCGTTAGTTTTTTTAAATTCCTATGAAAAGTAAAAATTCTTGAAAGGAAATATATTATCCAATAAAAATAACTTTTGCTTTTCAGTATGCTAAGTTTCCGCGGGCTGGAAAAAATATGTTCTCGGGCCGTAGGTAGGAGACCCCTGCCGTATTTCATGATGGTTTGGAAATACAGTACGGCTATTCACAAAACTTTGCTTACTGAACACAAAACAATGAAGAGGATTGAAATATGAATAAAAATAATATCAACTGATCAATTGCATAATGAAACTTTACATTACAACGTTTTTCATTCTTTATATGACGCTACTTCGATTTTGAAAAACACTATGATAATTGGAATTCATTTCAATTGAGAAAAAAATGTTGGCTTTCTACTCCTCCATCTTCATACAAAAAAGTGATAAGCTTCCAAAGAAAGTCAGAAAGCAGTAAATAAACAGAAATACTGAAAAACATCAACTATGAAACCGTTGCCCTCCACGAGAGCATAAAAAGGGTACTAATTTTCTCAAAAATTGAATTTACTAATTTCTGAGTTTATGGCCGAGAGGGCTACAGATTATTCTGAAAAAGAAAAATACAAGATTCCTACTTCGAACTCCGAATTCAACTGAATTTAAGCGTAAAGTTGAAATTTGTTTGAATCACGAGTTTGAAACTGGGATATAACGAAATTCTGACACTGAAGTCAGAATTAAGCCAAAAGGTCGAGAATTAAGTTGGAATATAACAATATTGTCACTTTCAGTTTGGAATTTTATAAATTCAGACTTTAAACCAGGAATTTGGTAAATTTTATTTCCATAAAACTTTTAGCCCTTTTACATTCATTCGCTGTCCTTCAAACCTTCAATATACTTTCAAAACATCATTCTAGAATGCTTTTCTTTCGAAATCAATGGCACGCCGTAAAGAAGCAGGGGCATTTGACAAACCAAAGCGCATAAGCGTATATTCATAATGCATCACACTTTACCAAAATTTTTACGAATATCAGCCTAAGTTGGCCTCGTCAGAAGCACTTGCATCGCGTTCAAACTTTCTTCCAACGACTGCACGAATCTAGAAGTACTAGTAACTTCTGAAGACCAAAAAGCCGACAAACAAAATATTATACAATCAGATTTGGGGTTGTACGACGCCCCGTATCCATCATCTTCTACTGGGCCGTACCCCATGAAGCTGTCAGTATTTGTAGCGACCTGACTAGTCGTCAAGAGAAACTTATTAGCTATCCTATATGATGAGTCTGTGAAAAGCTTCGGCAGTGGCGTGGAGGCGGTTGGAGAAGTTTCCCTTGCCGCTTCTCTTAAACTTAAGATATGTATGTCGATGCCTTGGCCTAGGATATTGTCGACCATCTCAGAAGTTTGGGCTGAGACCGCTTCATTCCAAAGGAGGATTTTTTTCTCGTCGCTGACTAGGTGGAATGTTACCTAGAAGGGATTTAAAATCTGCTTTGAAAAGTGAAATAAAAAATTGTGATATATTTATTCTTGTAACAAATTAAATTCAAGATATTGTACAAAAATCAAGTCGAAGAGTTTCATAATAAAACATTGCCTTTCAAAAATATTTCTATTTTATCATGATTTTTTATTTTTTTTATTTTTTTCTCATTTCATTATATAACACTGTCATAGTATCAACTGAAGTTCATGGTATAGATCGTACCTAATGAAGATACTTTCACCACGCACACGAACGGTGACAAAACGTTGGCATCATCAAGGTATGTGTCTGTGATGATAATGAATATTTATTTATTGCTATGAAATGATAATTCTTCATACAGAGAACGTTTAAGAAAAACATTTATGTACGTATAACTCCAAAGTTCAATAACAAAAACGAATAAATATGATAATGCAAATCAATAAAGCAAATAATTCTTCAACGCCAATTTGAATTTTACTATACGTGAGAAACTGACCTGCTGATGTGACCTGTTGAAATGGTCCATGCACCCACAGAATTTGAGTAAAGTTTTTAAAGATCAACGGAATAATTTTTCACCTGATATTTGTTGATGTTGTTTTTTTCTCTTCAACTATTTCAGCCAGCATATCGTCAATATCTAGGAGAAATCAATCCTGAGAGCAGATTGCTTCTTGAATATCAATAGATCAAAAATACCGTCATATTCTGGTGCAAGTGTATAAGGCACAAACATGATGAAAATATCAATATACCTAGAGTTTTTAGCGGTTGTGTATCGAGCGAAAATCTACGCCATTAATTTATACTTTGACATCACTCACTAAAAACGAATCAACTTCGTTAAAAAGCTCATTTCATTTGTTCAACTGAAAATATGTGTTTGCCGTGGCACAGTTTCTATGAAAAAAATTCAAATATTGAAAACTCACCTTTTTACTTGCAAGATCATCTTCCCTGGGCTGTGACATCGCAGTTACCCATTTCAAAGCTTCTGGAGTGGCAGATCGAATACAGTCCACTCTGCCTAGGCGAAACCTCCTAGTAGAAGCGCTCTCATAGGTTGCAGTCAGTTTTCCATAAAGCCTATAATAGGCCAACTGCAAAGCCAGCTGAATATACACATCAGGACTGACCTTGCACGACTTGATAAACTCTTTACCATACCCCATAAATCTGTACACCTGGAAGTCTAGATCTTTGATGAGGTTGTCTAAAACATTTCCGGCTTCCTCTATCCTCTTTAGGTCGGTGGCTTCCAAAATCCACTCCATTCGTTCTGGAGGAGGTATGTGACTGTTGGAAGTCGCTGGTATGTCGGAGTGAGCTGGAAGGGAGTCTGCGTGGTTCCAGAGCTTTTCGACGAGTTGGATGACAGCCACTCCTTCTGCGTTAGAGTGTTCATAGCACAGGCCACAAGCTCCATCTCCAGAGATGATGAGCTGGATGGTTTTGTCGAACCATCGGTTGGCTGAGTTGTGGATTGTTCCGCCTCCATGGAGCATTTGATGTGCTAAGTTGGTCTCGTCTCTGAGACCGGCTGTGTGTCCTTTTCCCCCTTGCAATAGAAATTTGAAGATTGTTCACTTGTTCAATGGAAAAAACTCAAAACATAATTCGATTTGTATAAAGGATAACCACTGAAAACTAGACGATACCGATTTCTCATAATCAGCGTTCACAAAAAGAATCGTTTTAACCTACCCACATTTTGGAAATGGCCACGACATCTCTCCTCATTGCAGCAGCCATTTGCAGTAAAAGGCAAAGGACGGATCCCGTTCGGTGGTCGATATCTAAGCTTGGCTTTGCAACGGACTACCTTGGGTAGCCTAGTTTGTCTTTGAAATTCGTGGTTTGAGTTTTCTGTCGATTCCGTAGATGTAAGGAGAGATGTCATTGCCGTTCATCACTTAGGTTCATCCTTTATAGACTGTTGATTTCAATAATGCATTTGCGAATAAAAGAAAATAAATTGTGAATAGCTTTCAAAGGATTGAATATTTTTTTAAAGCAATAATGAAAAATTGTTCATTTGGGTTGAGTGATATTCTTCAAGGAAGCATATTTATATAGTATTCCATTAAGCCATCTCACATTATTGATTATATTCTGATACAAATATTCGTCCTCACAGGTTTATTTAAAAAAATAGTAAATTTTTATTCAGACTGGCACAATAAAAAAATTCAGATCGCGACCATCAATGAATGAAGAAAGCAAAGGAGCTTCTTGTGATGTTTCATGCCGCAGTAGTTGACGAAACGTTTGATATCATTCGACCACGCCTGCCACCACGGATTTGGTTCTCTCAAATTGTTCCAAGTTTGGAACAATTTGACACCCTAATTCTCTAGACTGAGTTATTAGTTGTTATCATAAAGTTATTAGGTTATCCTAAACAGTAGTAAGTTGTTTTGTTTCAAGAAACTTTTGATCAACATCAATGGTTCTGAAGTTATTCGTTGTGACGTATTTGCATGGAGATCAAAATCTGGAACCCATATTTGCTAATTCAGTCAATCTTGTGTTCATATTTGGGAAGGTGATGCCAAATTCATCATGAAAGAATGAATTCAATATTTAGGTATCGTACAGGCTGAATAAATAGTCAAAAAGATATACAAGTAACATAGATTGATTACTTCTCTGACCCTTTACGAAATATTAAGAGTGTAAAAGCATGTTAGCAAATGATATTACAGAAAAATTTAAAAAAATTCATTTCTCACCTCTTTGTAATCTGCAGTTGAAATTGTTAGGTAAGCCTTCGTCCAAGCATACCACAAGCAACGATTTCGTAATTAGGTCCAGATTCCTCGCATTTTGTTCCTCTTTCATGAGATCTTCACGAGCTTCCGCCCAAAGAGTCCTTTTCCATCCTGTTAGAAGACCGACTGGAGGAGGGCTCGAGAGACACGGTGCATCGTCCAAGATGTAAAGCATTTGGGAGCATATTTCGTCTTCTGTTAATCGACCTCTGTCGCCTGGAAAATGTATATTTTGAAATTAAAATATTATAGAATTCTACAATATTCAAGATGAGATTTTTTTGTAATACTACTTCCTACTGTTTTTTGAACAGCTGAACATTTTCTTTAAAGAAGATTCAAATTCAGACGAATGAACGAAAACAGTGAAATGAATGAAAAAGGTCTAATGGATTCATATGAATAGATCTGGAAGGCTACTTTTTCGCGTTCATCGATCACTTACTAATTCGTGAAATGATTAATGGCATATTTAGTGAAAGAACGGAGGTTCTATTTTGCTGAAGACAATGGGATCAGACGGACTTTTTTCATATCTTTAATAATAAAGTTCATTGTATGATTTTCACTATATAATGAAAATCATAAAATAAACTGTATATGGATTTTCATCAAGAATCGGCCAGGTATATTATTTTTTATATTTCATTCGGTATTGGACTGACTATATATTTGTATCATAGGTGTAGGAGTTCTGAAAAAACAGGAGAAACTATGAAAGGCAAGGTATATTAGTAAAAAAATCTTATGTATTTACTCGTGGAACTGAAGTCTATTTTGTACCCTCTGGTAGATCATAGATCAGTACAGTGAACAAGTAATTTTTCATATTCAATCATTGTCATCTAACATCTGACACCTGTCTACTTTCACTGTAGTTTTTTCTACGAATTATAAAGAAGTAGGGACAAAGTACGTAATTATCTTTTGACGTAAAAATGTTGTATCAAATTATCCGAATTATAAAGAAAAATCTTATTTTGACAAGAACTCATTGGAAAATGGAAAGCTAACACATTGGGGAAGCCTTTTGATGGGCAGTCTTACCTGTGAAGAATTTTCATACATTATCGACCCTGGGTAAATTCCATATGGATAAATGGCAAACTCCTCGTCTTGAGCAATACAAAGGGCCAAGATTGATGAAAGGTTGAGTGAAAATTATATTCTCATATATTGTTTTTCGCCAAATGTGCCGTACGAAAGCAGAAGTCTAAATAACATAGAGAGAGAGAGAGAGAGAGAAATATTGTTTTTCCTCATGGTACTATCCAAATATAGATATTCGAATGAGAAATGGCGTAGTAAGTTATGTAGTTTATTTTGAGTCGTCTCAAAAGCTTTGTCCATTTCAATGTCATTTGTTCTTGTAGGTCCATATCTCAATAAATATTCATTCTACTTTGTCGTGGTAAAAATACTGATCGATGAAGAATTTTGTACTGTATGCACTGATGCTGGTAATTTTTTCCAAATATCGATTTTTTTGTCACTTTTCAACTTATTACTATATGATGTCTTTGAGCAATTTTTCTCTACGAATTCAAATTGAACAAAAGCACTACCGAAAGAGCCCGAAAAATCAATCAAACATTAGGCAACGGTTGTGTTAATGAACGCACTGTTCGACGTTGCTTTGCGAAATTTTGTTCCGGAGATGTCAGCCTTAAAGGTGAGCCCAGAAGTGGTAGACTTACCGTAATCCAAGACGACAATTTGAGGACCTTGTTGCAGACTGGCCCATCAGGAATGGTGTGTGGGATGGCAATAGAACAATGTATTGGAAGAGTCAGGAAGCTCTAAAAATGGGTATCCCATGATTTGAACGATCGAGATAAATTGTTTCCAGGTCTATTCTTCTTTGCGTTTGCGCATCTAAAACGATCCTTTTTTAATCAGATCATTAAGTGCCATGAGAATTGGATCCTCTACAACAACAGGAGACGTTGAGGATAGTGGTATAGGGCAATGGCGAACCACCAGGCACTTCCCAAAGGCTGTAACTCATTAAAAAAAGACCATGACTATTGTATGGTGGTCAGCGGCTGGTGTGATTCATTATAACAGAGTCCTATTGCGAGGAAATTGATGGAACGTACCAACATTTGCATCAGCAGCAGCCAGCACTGGTCAACAGAAAAGGTCACGCTTGTCCGCAAGTTTCACTAACCATCGTCCAAAAATTGAACTCACATCTTTTCTAACACTTCTTTGACTTTCTTATAGGTAGAACCTTCACTAATCAGGACAGGCAAAAACAGCTTGCATCAACTTCATCGAATTCCGATGATGCAATTGTCATGCTGACGGAATTAGTGTTACGTTGGCAAAAGTTTACTGATTCAAATGGCGTTTATTTTGATTGAATTGAATAAGCATTTACTGATATATTACAGTTAAAAGTAGACTCATAAAAACGGGCAAAACTTTTGAAACAACTAGATTGAAATCAACCTCTCGAAAAGAAACTCCTTGTGTTTAATTCAAATGTTATACATCACAGGTACTATTATTTGAAAATTTGATAATGACAAGTGATTAATTTCTTAGTGAACGAATTTGAAACCAAAACAGTGATATTCAGAAGTATAACAAGATTCTCATATGAAGTGACGTGTCAATATCTCGTATGTATGAAAACGTCTTTGTTGTAGAGGTTCAAAAGTTCAAATAACTTGAATGAATGAAAAATCAGTACTGAAGTTGGGTGTCACGCATCGATTGAACCACATATTTACTTATGGTATTTTGCGTGGGATGGAACCACAAACATAAAGACTGCCACGGATATGGATACTGAAAATAATATGGGGTGAAGTCTCCAAATATTCATCACTGTTTACTGAGAACAACAGTGGTGTTATTCAGCATCCTATTAGGTAGCATTGTTAACTGAATCATTCCCCAGCGAAGTTAACTTGTATCAAGAGTATGAAATATTTAACCAAACATTTCTTTTACAAATTTTCACACATTCACATTCCATCTAACTTTCCCTATCCCACCCCCAGAGCATGTCACGATTTTTTTTTAATGGATCATTCTGGATTGTTTTACATTATCAGATGCTCCATTCTGAGCAGATTTCAACAAAGTATAAAACATATGGTCTGAAGCTTGTGGTTCGGGAACTACAGATGATTTGTGTTGGAAACGAGCTATTCTGAATAACTTTTGGTACAATGATTATCAGGAAAAATTAAAAAACATCACAACAATAGTATACTAATTTTGACATATTCACATTTGATCTAACTTTCCCAATAGCATTTCTAGAGCACGTCGTCATTTTTTAATGGATAAATTGTTTTGCATTATCAGATGTTTCATGATGAACATATTTCAACAAAGCAGAATACATTATGGTCTGAAGCTCATAGTTTGGAAGCTAAAAATTATTTGAGTTGAAAACGAGCCACCCTGAATGAACTTCTGGACAATTTGTTACCTAGGTTATTCTAAGTGTTTTTGTGAAGTATACTTCAAAAAGTCTTATTTTGCCTAGTTTGAAGTTTGAATTCGATATTCTCTCTATTTTGTATTTGTCTCATTCTACAATAACGATTATACACCTGGTGAAGTCACAATTGATGTTTCTGTTTTTGTGAATTCTTGAAAAGAAATGGTTTATACGCTTCGAGAACGGATTGAAATAGTGAGTTTGTACTAGAAATAGTGCTAGAGCTGCTGCTACGTTCAATGATAATCATCCAGGAAGAAATGTTCGACACAAATACGTTTCGGAATTATTGAACAAATTTATGGAAACTGGATCTGTTAACAATAAAAAGCATAACCGTTATTTGTACTGCAGTTTTAGGGCACCTTGAATTAATAGAAAATTCGCAATCTGTTATCAAGTTTTCTCGGCAATCAGGAATCAGTCTTGCAAATGTTTTCAGAATCCTTCATAAGTACAAATTTCATCCATATAAGATTAAACTAGTTCGTGATTTGAATGAAGATGATTTCGATACAAAAACTGATGTTAGGGCAGCAATTTTAAGTGGCCACATCATGAGACCTTTCTTTATCGATGATAATTTGATTGGTGATAAATATTTAGATATGTTGGAGAATTGAATGATACCGTGCATTAATAGGGCAATTGAGGCAGATATAAATTTATTCGAAAACGGAATAGTTTTTCAGCAGGATGGTGCACCTCCTCATTATGCAGCTCCAATGCCACAATTTTTGGATGAACATTTTCCTGGTCGCTGGTTTGGCAGAAGAGGTCCTACAGAATGGATACCAAGGTCTCCGAATATCACTTCTGTAGATTTCTCTCTATGGGGCCATTAGTAATCTGAACTTTATGGGATAGAATCAAACATTAGAAGATTTGAGGAAGAATATCGTGAGGTATTGCAGAGAAATACCTCCAGAGTGAAGGCGGCAATGGAATGTTGATGGAAACTTTTTTGAACATTCACTATAAATAAGTATTTTCTTCTCATTGTCCGGTCATTAGATTTTGATTCAAGAATTAATAAAATTTTTTTTTTTGTGATTTATTGCTTCCACATTTGTATATAGAACGAATAGGTATTTCAAATTGTGGCCTTCTGTATAATTGTTGGCCTGTTTTTTCATTCTTCCTGCAAATCATTGTTTCAAAAGACATTCAGGGTGGCTCATTTTCAACTCAAATAATTTGTAGCTCCCGAAACATAAGCTTCAGACCATATGTTTTATACTTTGTTGAAATCTGCTCATCATGGTGCATCTGATATTGAAAAACAATATAGGGTGTTCCATTTCAGAAAAATTGGTAACATGCTCTGGGGGTGCGATAGGAGAAGTAACATCAAATGTGTTCCTCTGTGTACTATGGTTGACGTATTTTTTATTGTTCTTGAAAATCATTGTACCGAAATTTATTCAGGGGGGCTTGTTTTAAATGGAATGCATTGTATATTCATGATATAATTCATATAAAAAAATGGTTATAAAATATGATTTTCATTTTATCCTCCAATCTAAGGGAGACCTAAGAATGATATCAGATATCACCCATAAACATATCTCAGAGGGCCAAAAAAAATCTATTTAATATTGTTACATTCAACTCCGGCTGTAAACCCTACATGTTCTAACAGAAAAACAATCCTAACCCGCCTGCACAGGAACACAATACAGCTGACTTCTGCATATCACCACAACATGTTCAGACACCTGCCCTCCACGTCTCATATCAGCGCCGACGTATTGCGAATCCCTTTTTTTTCCAGGCAGCCTAGACGCTTCCAGAATCCTGTAGTACTGTGCCATACACAGCAGTTGGCCAGGATCTCTAGATGTCGCTCGTTCCTGAGGAAGAGCTTTGCGGTTGAGGATGTCTTTGTGGTCGAGAGCGGCATCTATCAGCCTTGCCGTGAACCGAGCCACGTCGAGGATTGTGGTGAATTTTCTGGGTGCGAATACCATGCCGGGGTTGGAGTTGATGGGAATGGATTCTCGGAAGTTGAGGTACATGTCATTGAGCCAGTATTCGTAAGCCTGGAAGAGAGAAAATGTATTGAAATTGGGAATTCTCAAATTACTATTTCAGTTATCAAAATGAAGAACATATATGTTTGATAATAGCTACCTAAAATGAATAAAGAGACATGTTCTTAAGATGCAATAAGTAAAAAATATGTATTATTTTGTCAAACATTTATATTTATGAAATAGTTTATAGCTGTCATATCAATAAATTCAACTCACATTGTTTTCAAAATGCTGTTTGGTAATACGATTGAAAAGAAATACAAATTAGTGTATTAGTGATAGTGAGTACGTCCACCCCTGGCTCTAAGAAATTCTGCACAATGACGAGGCATGCTTTCCACCAAATTTCTAATTATTTGTTGTGGTAACCGCTCGTAAATCGTTAAAAGAGCATCTACAAATTGGTTCAGATTTTGGCTGCTCAATAGTATTTAAATCCGGGCTATTAGCTGGCCATCTCATGACATTAATATTGTGCTCCTGTAGGAAATTTCTCACGACCCTGGCTACGTGAGGCCTGGAATTACTATAAGGCGATTTTGCAGTGTTCTAGCAGAATCGGTGCGACCCTTTATTGCCCAAAGTCGTAACAAACGATCTTCTCTGCGGCTTGCTCTTTTTACTATGTCGTAAATCTGGGAACGATTCCAAGCTCTGGAAACCGCAGAATGACTCATATTGAGCATTTGGGCTACATGACGCCTTGAATACCCTACTTCGATCAATGCCACTGCTCTAGCAACTTGGAATTCATTGTGGTACACCCTACGTAACCTCCTTCTACCCAATACATCAACATTCATTGTTTGAATTTTGAAATTGAATAGATATGACGAACTAAAGTAAAGTGAAACTAAATTCAGAATTTTTCATATCAATGATTTTGTAGCTATAATATAATAAAAATAATGACTTTATTCATAAAAAAGAATAATTATAATCATACAAGAATAATTATAATCATACAAACAAACAAATAATAGCTATGTTGAATAAAGTAAAATGGCAATAAGTGCAAAAGCACTTGTTTCGCCTAAAAAAGAAAACTTAACACATACACACACAAATACATACAGACATTTTTTTTTTAATAATGTGAGGGCTATAAAATGACCAAATTGTAAACGTTGAAGGTGAACGATCAGAATGGTGATATTTTTCATTTCATAATAGGTACTGTTGTAAAAAAAATCAAAGAATAATAACGCGCATTATACATTATATTATAGAACTGCTTTATACTTAAATGAATTGATGTTGATGATGTACATGCAAAAATATGCATCACATGGGTTCAGGTATATAACAAACATAACACACAAATTTCAAATATTTTTTTTGTCAACAAGTTCAGCAAAAAAATTTCTTGGTTGAGATAATAAAAATAATCTTTATTTTTTTTTTTTTGAACAAATGAATAATTGTGTTACTGCGCATTTCGTGAAGTGAATGCTATAGTTACAATGTTATTTAAATATAGTTATAAGGTCTGAATGTTCCGAATTTGGTAAATTCTACATTATAATATATTCTTTTCGACAAACAAGGCCAACGTCTGACAATTCCTTCCACGATGTGAGAAATATTCTTTCCACGAGTTTATTTTCCAGGGTAAACTCCGAAATGAACGTATAAATACTTCAGCGGAATTAAACTCTTCGAGGAGAATGTGTTCTCGCCGGTTTCGATGGAACTACCGAGAACATGTAGTGAATTGAGATGCTGGAGAGATTGTGTGAAACTATGAAACCGAGGGTCAAGTGAACTTGCGATGAATTTTGATCATTTTATTTCTGGCGTCATCTACTAGAAGGATTGTTTAAAACAATATGTAAAGCAGAAAATTCCAGAAGAAATTAATACATTTATTTCCACTGAAATTTTTAAGAGAAGCATTCAAATTCATGGAGATAGGCAGAATAGGTTACTAATTTGGAGTTCAGGTTATAACTATTATCAACTGTTCACTCTGAATGTCTAATGATTTGTTTCTGAAACATGATGTAATTCTGCATTTACGTGCAATTTTAAAATCCTCAGGTGCATGAAATTCCTATAAAGGAAGGTAGCAACTGTGATGTACTTCTGATTTTTCTCTTGAAAATGAATAATTTCTCATGCCTATCATGGTCCCACTAGTCACCACTTCCATCTTAACTAGGACTATACTTATTCCAATTGTAACCATATAATATGCTGCCTGTCAAAAAATATTTATATTGTTCCTTCCATGTCAAAATCTTTTGGACAAAAATCTTTTTCACTTATTTGCACTGAATTTATACAATTTTTTTTCATATTGTATAACCAGCTTAAACAATTATTTTCTATAAAAAAACGTATTGTATTCAAAAAACACCTAGAAGTTTAATTAGTCATATTATCGAAAAAAAAATCAATAATTTCTTGAAATGTAATTTGGTTTGTACAAGTTATTGTATTATGTATCTTATAATGTGGATATGTATATTGAACGTCTAGGTGTGCAAGCAAATATGTGAAATGTACAGGGTGATTCAAAAGTACTTTGACAAACTTCAGGAGGTGATTCCTCACAATATTCTAATATGAATTGCTCGAATAAATAAATGTCCGAAAACGCTTCGTTTCCAAGATATAGGATGTTGAACTTTTATTTTTATTTTCGTTTTTTTCAAATAACTTTTGAAATACCGAAC
>WOGP01001372.1:0-19388 GCA_015342065.1 Leptinotarsa undecemlineata | reverse complement strand
AGAACAAACCTAGAATAGAGTGTGGCGAATGCTCTGCAGTATATACAGGCCAAACCGGTAGAAATTTTGACATAAGGCTGCGTGAAGAAGTCTGTTTAAAAAAATCCACAAAGTACGAACATTCTCAAAAATAAAATCACAAGATAAATAAAGATAACCTCAAAATCCTACACATATGTAATGAAGGGAAGAAAATGAATTTGTTGGAATCTATGGTTGGCATCCTGGTTCGCCCAACTTCCTGTCTATTCAATACATGTCCTTACTTCTGATAAATCCGAGTGTTAAAACTTCACATCTCAGTTTTATACTTGATGATGGGGTCAAACCCGAAACCGGTCGTATAAATAAAATTAACTAGTGGTAATTAGACAGAAGAGTTTTCATTAATTTCATTAAAGTGATCATGAGTTACCACAAAATAAACAAGTAAGTTATCAATCACACATATTTGTAATAGGTATACCTGCATACCTATCTATCTACCTAAAGACAGCACAAAACAAAAATGCGACCAGAACAAAACCAACGTAATTGCAAACTTTCTTCATCACGCATGATGCATCGATTTGTGAATTCATTTTCTCGCGCGATGGTTTTAATTTCACGATGAACTAAGATATCAATTTGAATTGAATGGTGTCAAGGGCAATTATGATGTGCATAAACATCAACATGCATGAAATGAAAACTAACTGATTCATTTGATAACGATGAATATTGTAATTCTGTAAATAGATTTCCAATTACCACATCATATGTGACCATAATTTTGAATATTAATATAATAAACAATATAGTAAGCTATATTCAAAAGATAGCCATATGCCATAGCCGACTCTCCTATAAACCTAAAAAAAGAGTAGCGATATAAAGTGAATTATTTTGTTATATTTTGAAGGGTTCAGCCAGCGTTTTCTATAAACATTCAAATCCCTCACTGCTGGCACTGCCGGCGCCGCCCCAACTTCTCACAGATTTCATCGTCATATTTCAGATAATTTACACAATACATTGAGAGGGCAATTATAATTTACATGAAAAGCTTAAGGTAAGTAACTAAAGTATTTATTGGATAAGTATTAATACTATCATAATTATAATAATAGTATAAAAATATAATAATAGTATTATATAGTATAAGTATTCCTCTAAATACTGAAAATAGTTTTCCAATAATCCACCATATTGTGTTTGACCATTATTTTAAACATTAATAAGTACAGTGAGCTATTTTTAAAACATAGTTAAATGTAGTGTAGTGAATTGTTTTCTTATATTTCAAAGATATTAGACAGTGATTCCTGTTTCAATTCCATGACGAACGTTTGCAGTGCAAACTGAAATGAAAAAAGTGATTTTGGTGTAGTAATTCAATGTTCATATGAAAGTAGTTGTTTAGAAAAGATTATTTCCTTTCATGTAATTCAATGTTCATGTGAAAGTAGTTGTTCACCAGGATGTGAAGGTAAATTGGGTTGATTTCGCTCGTTATTTAAAGCCTAGTATGTCCTAGCCTATTGAAAGATAAACTGAGACTCAGAGATTGTTTAAAAACCAGTTTCAGTTCAGCACAGTCATTACTTTTGGATTTCTCAAAAATGCACTGAATTGACAAAGGTAAGTGGACACCGGCTCTGGAATATTGACTCAACGTATTAAGTGCTGAAAAATAATAAAATATCCCTCGGCACAAACATTGGTATTACTGATATGATGTTTAAATATTTGTCTATGGTCATGATCGAGTTCAAGGTTATTTAAAATTACCTTAAATTTCCGACTAAATATATCATCTCACCAGACTACATGCGGTAGTTGGTTTTTAACCTTCCAACCTTGGTAACTTGTTTTGGAGAAATATTGCAAAATACATCACATACATATTATTTTGATTTCTTCCAAACTGTTTCGAGAACATCAAGAATAATGACTATAACATGCTATACAATTACCATGTCATAAAATCTACATTTAAGACAACAAAATAATAACACATGCGTCATCAATTTTTACAACCGATGTATGTTGACACAGTAATGAAAAAGAAACGGCGTGGCTACTGCTCCAAACAACCTAACCTTTTTATGGCAAGTTGCTAGTTTTTTTTTATTTACTTACTAAAAAGTAACACAATTTCGAAGAATTTGTCTGCATTCATTTCATATCTCATTTTCAGACACAGATATCTGGTCCATTTAAATATTCCAGTACGCGGAATAGTACTAAATTGTTAAACTATGGTTTGACAGTTAAATTTGTCTCTCTCGTTTGTATAGATAGCTATCTCTCTTCGATGTACTGAATGTAAACTATCATTCAAACAAGAAATCTGGCTGATTAACGAAATTATTAATTATTTTTTCAACATTTTTGCAATGAACTGAACAATCTATCTGTACTTGTAAAGAAAATAACGCCGGCCGCCACTGATAACCAGAAACCAATTGTGACTTAGCAAAGAGCGCGCCAATGTAGGATGTTCGCTGCCGTTCTAGATGTAGCGAGAATAATGCTACCGTCTTCGATGGAATTCCGAGGAATGCTGCGGAACCGTCGATTGCCAAATATAAGAGCCATCCACTCGCCCATCGAGACAGTCATGTGGAAGTTACAGTGCGGTACGCGAAGAGATATAGTAACGTGGTAGACATTCAAATAATAGTTGAAAGGATCATTTCCTTTCATGTAATTCAATATCCATGTGAAAGTAATTGTTTCGAAAGGGTTTTTTATTTCAATTTATATCTGAAAGATTTTTTTATCTATACACTAGTGTTTATTGTATTTAAAGTGAAATAAAGTTAAGTTTGATTATTGTTCATTATTAGTCAACCTACGGGGAAAACGCAATATTATAAATGCGAAAGTTACTCACTTAACACTCACTCATTCATCTCTCCCTACTGGGTCCTAGGAAGCTAAAATTTGGTATATAGGTATTACTTTTTCATCACTGTTTCTCCATACCCCTATATTTTCGGAGTCTGAAATTTTGTATGTAGGTTCGTTTTATGTTGTACATGTGCAATAATAAATGCATTTTAAAATTCCAACTGGAGCGCCAGTCGCGAGGAGAAGGAATGTTCATACAATAAAGTTTGCTTTTCATCACTGTTTCTCCATACCGCTTTATTTTCGGAGGCTGAAATTTTGTATGTAGGTTCGTTTTATATGGTAGATGTGCAATAAGAAAGGTGTTAAGAATATTTTAACTGGGACACTCCCCTGGGGATAAAACTCGCGTTAACATATGAAAATAACCTTTACATCACTATTTCTCCGTACCGCTCGGGGGCTGAATTTTGTATGTTGGTTCGTTTTATGTTTCAGATGTTCAATTTCCAGTGAGTGAATTTTATTTAGTATCAATATTGCACTAATGCGGAGACGGGTCCGGTCGCTAGTATATTGAATATGAGAGTCGAGTGTCTCCATTAAAATTTTACAGATGATAATCGAGAACTATTATTTCATTCATTATTACAATTCAGAAATCTTTCAAATCAGAAAACTTTTGAGAAAACGTGTTTTGTTACACACATTTCAAAATAATGAAGAACCCCGCAGAGAACCGACTTTGTATCGGCCAATAGTTCAGTTGGGTTCTTAACATGTTTGATGGGCTACATGATTGCTCTCGAATAAAAAAACTGTTCAAACAACTTCAACAAATTGCCCCACTACGCAGAAGACATTGCACTACTAGCCAGATTTATCAGGTAAAAACTGCGAAGACAAGCAAGTTTATTAGAGAAGTATGCCTATGTCTGGTATCAACCCCGGCAAGACAATACCACTCACGTCGTATTCACGTAGTCTTCAACTGGCAGGATATTTTTTGGATGAAGCAAGATACCTGAGTGTCATCACCATTGACAGCAAACTAACATTCAGGTCTCATAGCACACAGAGGTTGGCATTGGCGAATGTCGCTTGAAACAACCTCTAGAATCCCTCATAGGACACGGAAGTATCATACAGACTCCAGATCCATGGATGTATAAACGTCTGCCTGCCGTAAAAGCTCTCAGATACGTACTAAAACTGATGCATTTACCGGATCATCAATCTTAGCACCCGTTACTTGGCTGTCCTGCGTAACCAAGTCGACGATTTTGAGCTAATTCGGTCACGTCCCAACCCAACACTGCATGATCTCCACGAAGAGATGCACTGAACAGGGACGAAATAAAATCAGAGACTAGCTCAGAGAGTAGCGTTTTAGCGAATCTTCTCAGTAAAACAACACACAAAACACAAACACATAGAATTTGGTACTACACATCCATACACACTAGACCGTGATTCACAAATCTGTAACCAGTTAGGAACAGGGGTTCATCATGCAAACTCTATAAACAGTAGTAAATGTGTGTGTAACTGGTAACAAAACAACAGACAATGAGGAGTCGAAGCACCAGACACTGACATCCAATCAAAAGGGGTTAGATACATCACGATGTGGATGGTGACGTTTTGAACATTTTAGCGTTTGTTCACATCAATGTTGTTCCATTCACTTGATGTTACCTGAATTGATGTAAGCAGCGCTTTATTCAGCGTTTCAGTTTTGAATCTAACACAGTAAGCAGTGTTAGCGATTATTCACGATGTACTTCTACAGAACTAGTGAAGTGGTTCTCCTGCCTATATATAATTTTTTTAAAACAAATAAACATTTATTAATATTACCACTATCACTACTACACTATTTATTCACTATTGTATCACAACGCGTAGTTCCTATTTTTTTGAACTATGTCTTACGACGCAAATGATGAAACTATCTGAAATAGTAGAAATTTAATTTATTTTATATAATACAAAAAGAAGTTCAGTAACATTCTGTATGAAAACTTCAATATCAGTTCATTATACGTTCTGGACTCTCCTGATTTATTACCACCAATATCAACAACACACAACTTAATGAATGGATGTATGTACAAATGTATGTACTGCATATTACATTTTCAAAATCCATAATGAAAAGAACTGCTGGCATTATAAAGAGTATTTGAAAATTGTGAAAAAATGTCCTGCTTGAGGAGTTTTTCAAAATTTTTAATTTTTTTTTATTGGTCCTTAAATATCTGTAAAATTATATTTGACAATCTAATTTTACTATTCATTATGGTCGTCACATCAAATAAAATAGTCATTTTTATACCCTAGATTCGTTGGATATATATTTTTACGAGTACACTAAGGAAGTATGAAAATTGTAATCTTATAGCGAGTAATGTATCTTCTGTGTAACCGATTCTTTCAAATCAGATGAATCATTTGATTTATGAAAAATCATAAAGCAAGGCTACCAAACACAATTTCTGAAATGCATCATTCGATAATCACATACATTTTCATTGACTCCATTCATTTCATTGACATCATCGTTATTAGAAAATATGCATAAAAATGGAAAAGCAATATTAATTCTTGGAGTGTCTACAAATAGAAATATATTATCGCTCGTTGAACACAAGGAATCCTTTCATCAGATAAACACGTGAAGGTAATAAGTATTCTGCAAGGCCTGAGAAGTCTCGTGCTGATAAGGTAATAAGTATATGCCAACTTGATGAATAATCATTATCACGAAACGAATTTTGAAACATGAAAATGTGAAAATATCCTTAGCATTATATAAAAAATATGTTAAACTATGTTTTTCTGGTAACCAGATGTCAAACCCCTACGAACGACAACCCACAGTCGAAACTTGTGCGAGCTAAGGACTAACGAGGTCTTACTTTCCAACGTGTGATTCCGAACACGGGTTGGGCGATAGCAAGTGAAAATCGATCGTTAAGCCTGCGGCTTGAACCACCGACTAACACGGCTATCGAAAAAAGCACCCACGTCGAACTGACCGACCGATATATCAGACTTATACGAAAAGAAAAATGAAATGGAGTAAATAGATCTTATAAATTACAAGATAAAAGTGTAGAATTTACAATTCACTTGTTTCTGAGCTGAATTGGTAAGCACCATTGATGGATGTTTTTAAGCCGATATAAAATAATATTGAAAACGAACATTTTAACACATCAGAATTGCGAAATGATTTTCTCTTTGAAGAGCGGAATGTGAACCTGAAGACAAACCGAAACAAAAACTCCACCCACACACCAGAACTGGAACATGACGCCAACTTCGTAAGTACAAAGCATGATGTTTGTTATTGAGGTTATTATGAAGATGTAAAATATTATTTGCCATTTTCCTTCAGAGAGTCTGGTGAATAGGTGAATATTTGGTTGATGGTTGCTGGTGTTTGCTCTATCCCATGTAACCATTCATTTTATATTATTAGTACAGTCATAAAAGTCAAAATTTTAATCAACTTGTTATCAAGTTATCAAGTATGGGGATATGAAAGTTTAAACATGGATTATGCATAACATACCTAACATTAAAAAACGTATTGAGTACTTAAAATAACAAATTGGACAATTTGTAGGTATCATACTATAGACATGGACATGGTTATTGAAAAGTATTTTACACAGTTTTTTGATTAGAGTTGCCATTGAATAAATGTTATGTATTTGAATGTACCTGAAAAATCGTGGAAACCATTCGGATAGCAGCAACAATCAACATGTACATTAAAAGTGAAATACTCAAATACCGTAATTTACTTATGTTTCAATAAATATCAAAGCAAGCAATCAACTTGTAAAAATATTCTTTATTTTTCTCAAATGAACTACACCGGAAACGATTTCATCTTCACAAACTTTGTTTAGAAAAATATCACATGTTTTCCTATCACGGTAGCTTTTTCGTAATGAATAACATTCACCTACTCACTCGTCATTGCTTGTTCGTGAGTTTTTGGCCAAAAACAACATCGTAATCATGTCTCAGCCACCGTATTCACCAGATTTGACCCCTTGCGACTTTTCTGTTCCCAAGACTAAAGACTCCCATGAAAGGACAGCGTTATGCGATGATTGAGGAGGTAAAAATAGAATCGCTGAGAACTCAAGGACATCAAAATCAGAAGTGCTTCGAGGTTAGAAAAATACTTTTGCACAAGTGTATTTTATTTCAGGAGGACTACTTTTAAGGGAACATAATAGAAATCGATGAATAAATAACTATATTTTTTGAGAAAACTGAAAATTCACCTTATTTTTTTAACAAACCTCGTATAGCTTCCAGTTTTATCGGTTCAGGACTGGCAACTAACTCCGTGATTCCTGACCACTTTTTTAGTACTGATAAGATTTTTTTTATTAAAATCTCTTTAAAAAATATGTTTTTCCGTTAGCCAGCTGTCGCACCCCTACGAACGACAACTCTCGGAATAGAAACTTGTGCGAGCTAAGGATTAACGAGGTCTTACCATTTAACGTGTGATTCCTATCGAAACATATTTTTGCTATTTGGAAAAATACAACCTGTATATCGTTAAAGCCAACTCTGGCAATTTGTGCGGGATAATTTTCAAGTGGTAAATGAGTTTCACTTGAAACTTCTGTATTAATTCAGAATTGGTATTTTGCTGATACATACATGAAAAACCTTGATTCCAGTCATTTATTGTATTGTAATGAATCTGAAGCCGGCCCTGACCGATTGCCTCTGCGATCAAAGGTATGACCGCTCACAATGCGGTCTGACACGCCGGGAATATTCCAGGCGGGTACAGAGACCTCTCTAGACACATCTAGAAAGATCTTTGTGGGTATATAAACGCTGATGTCCGTCCATAGGCGGAGTCTATAGCTAGAAAGTGAATTGTGCAGATTAACAAACAGTGAAGATAAATTACTTGTTGCTAGGTGGTGAATATAAATAGTTGTATTAGTGAAATATTGTTAAAATAAATTAGTTTAAGACAGTTAATTCTTTAATTCGTTACAGTATCGACCGAAGAGCAATATGGTGATAATACTGTGAGTTATGATGAACTCAAGAGAGAATCATTCTCGTTTATAATATATGTAGAATCAACTCAGAATAAATAAGAGTTCATAAGAAAGTGGAGAGTGTTACTATATTTGTTGCTGATGACACGACATCCATTAAAATTAATAGACACTCGCCAATTTTTTAGCATATAATGATTTTTCATGATTTCAATTTGAGCCAAATCTAACTAGGACGTTCTGTTTATAACATAACAAAGATGTTGAAAGTTCAAAACCCCTATAATAAATACCTCTATTGCTTATTTGTAATTAGCAGACAGGAGGTATATTAAAATTCTCAAATTTTTTTACATTTTTTTCTGCAAATGTAAAACGATTTGTATCCTGATATGGAAGTAGGTATAGTATAGTCGATAATCAGTTAGTCTGAAATAAACATAGTACTGATTCAAGGCTATTAGCCTTGAACAGACAACGTATTACCCCAAGGCTAGTACTAGAGTGCCACCAAGATTTAGCCAAAGCATCGGTAGATAATAACATTATTCTGAGGTGGGTTAGAGGCCGACTCCTTCAGCCAACGTCACACCCATGCTCAACCTCTAAAGAGATGGGATCAATGGATACAGTCTTGCCAGGATCACCCTAGGGGATCTTGGGAATCTGGCGCCGAAGAAATATCTGGCCATGACCAGGAAAAATCTACGCTTAACAGTAGGATTTCTGACTGGCCACTGTCAACTAAGGAAACACCTCCATAATATGGGGCTAGTGGACACACCTTCATGCAGGATGTGTGAACAGCAAGATTAAACTGCCAGGCATGTCCTATGCGAGTGTCCAGAGTTATCATCAATAAGAGAGTGTGTGTTCGGCGAGTCTTGGCCTACACCTGCCGATATAAAGGAGATGACCTAGGAGGACAACTCCTAAGGAGGATGTACAATGGGTCACATGTGGCACCCTCTCTACTCTAACAGATACAGAAATATAGTAATGCTGTTTTCGAAAAGCTAAACAAGCTCACTAGACTTATGGAATAAGAATTTTTGGGAAAGTCCACATTTTATTCAAATGCTGTCAAAATTTTCATAAAATTGTGTAATTTCAATTTCCATTATGTATGATTGGTAATAAAATTGAAAACAGTGATTCATGTGTAAATCAATACTCATAAGGTTCCAATCCCATAGTTATTAATACTCATAAGGAAAGTAATTTTCCGGTTTGTACTCATCAGTAGGAGAGGGCCCGATGATGAGAGTTTTTTTGTGATACTACTTAATTTTTCAAAAACAAAAAAAGTTATGCCAAATCGTCATAAATCAAACATAGACTTAAACACGTGCATTTCATCAGAATCTCAGCAGCATATGTCCCTGAAAAATCTTTACAAATACAATATCACTTCATTAGCAAAGTTTAGGATTGTCCCAAGTATCAACATTCGATATGATGTTCGACAAAACGACCCCAACTTCATCTTTTCCTGCAACCCAACTACAATCTATTATGTCGGACAATTTCCCAAACGGATTTTACTCGTTTATCTCTGGCTGCCAAATATCCCTCGGGAAATATCAGACAAAGTGATCGCAATTATCATCTCGAGAATTGCGTGTATATTGCCCAGGGCCTGAGAGTTCCATTTCCTCGACAATACAAACAGATAAATGAAGTGAATATTGTGGAAGTCGGCGATATTTCGATATTTCCCTGAAGGACCATATATCAACTTTCTAGAAGGATTAGGGAAGTTAACTTGGTTTCCATCCAAAGAAAATCGTGACTAGTTCCAAAGAAAATCGTGACTAGTTCTTCTAATAATTGTTAATGAATTTTCTGATTCTATAATGATTGAAAATTTTCCTATGATTTTTGTTGAAATGTAATTTTTGGTGATAAGGTATTCAAAGTTTTAATAAAAAGGTTTGAAACAAACTATTTTATCATTTTTGAGTATATTGGCCTTCAAGATTCATATACTTTCACCTTTGTTCAAACCAATTTTTGCAACAGTTTTTCAACACTGAAGTTGATATATCATGCACATATATCACATATCAGTTTTTGGAGTCTTTCTTGAGGTGAAAAAAATCGCTGTCAATGCATTTTTTGTTAAAAAAAAGAGGGATAATCCTTGGATGTTAAATCAGAAGATTATGGACAATGAATCTTCAATTAGATGTGCTTCTTCACACAATCAATTATTCGATGAACTCTGTGGGAGTTGGCATTGTCATCACGAAAACTGACGAATGAAAGTTAACTTTTTAATATTTCGATAGAATGGCGACCGTTGAATATGATTTTGATTGTCAAGTTGGGGGGAATTCGGTCAAAATGTTGAAGAAAACCAATTTCCAAATTGTCGACGTTTCGAAACTTAATTGCTTCATCTTCAGGACCAATTAGGGCGGCTTTCAGAGTTGAAGAGTGAAGTGAATAATTTTGACATAAAATATAAATACGTTAACAGGTTCCTGTAAGAGGTTGACACAGACACGAAGGGAAGATTGTTAATCCCTTCGTTTTCCCTTGGTTTTCTTCAACATTTTGACCGAATTCCCGACAACTTGACAATCATAATTTAATTTAATATGCATCAACGATTATGAAAACTGATGGAAGAAATTATTTTTTTTTATCAAAATTTGCATCAACAATTATGCTCCCAAATAAAACATATTATATACAACGCATTTGTTTTTACCATTTTTTAACAATAGGATCATAAAAAAATGTATCGATAGTAGTATTAAAAAAAATCAATGAATAATGAAGCATTTCAATTTCTAACCTGAGTAAATTGATGATAACAAATTGAAAAATAACGATTTCATTGTTTTTCCAACGGAAATATATTTCGAGACTTTTCAAAAATAGTCCCAAAGAAAGAAAAGGATATCAGATTTGTTATTTAACAATTATCGCACTTGCATTGTTCCTGTTCAAGTAGAAAAATATTGTTAATTAACTAATGCATAATCACGATAAAAAAATGTTGGCCTCGGATTATTGTTCTCTCTTTTATCCAGAGGTGCCTTAATTTTCTCAATTCTTGATTTTTATATTTAATAAGTTGAAACAATATTTTTTCATTAAATCTCCAAAGTTGGCGTGTTATGCGCAAACCAGAGTACTTTTTTTGGTAAATTTCCTTCTCCTTTTCAAATTTGAAAAATGTCAAATAGTTTTTGAAATATTTGCAAAAAACTAAACCCTCATTTTTTATTCAATCAATGGTATATAACTTTTGCAATTTTCGCAAGGGCATTTAAATTTTTTGGCCTGATAGGCACTAGTGAACTAGACTATTAGTTCATTTATTGAAACAAATTTTTTGAGCATTTCCTTATACCAATTCACATGAAATTGTTTGCGCTTCGGTCAAATTGTACGGAAAGTTGAATGAAGAGATTCGACATATTCTTGTCGAATTATGGCTTTTCTGAAATCGCAATAAAAACCTCCATGGGAATTTCTATTTTTTCACAACCTAATAACTACGCTGTCAATTTGTAAAGTGCAGTTGATTTAAGGTAAAAGTCGAACTTTACGAATAGTATGATACCATATTTCCCTTACATAATTGTACACAATTATAAAGATTAAAGAGCAACCCTCGTGTACTGCAGATGTCTTTCCGAAGGAAAAAGTAGTTTCCGGGATCGTTACAAAGTAACCACTTTTTGAAAATAATAACATCATATGATCAATTCAATAACTTGATAAACTCGTCTCCTGATTCGCGAAACGCGAATCATATGTTCCGATTTTCTTATCAAACTCAACTATTGAGTTACAGAATTGAGATAGGGAATCTGGAGAGGTTTGCTCAATAGTTGCAGTGAATGTACCTACCACAAAATTATACTAAAAGAATAAGAATATTGTTTCATCAACGAATCAATTGCATAACAGCAAATCAATAAATGGTTATAACTGATTTCACAGGTTTTTTAAAATATAGCGAAAAAAAATTACGATGACTTGCAAATTGAGCAAAGTCAACCAAATAAAAGTGATACGTGATTGTTATACAGAAAAAAATCAGATATTAACCTTTCACAATTGTTACATACCTGAAAACAATGCAAAGTTCAAATACAGCAAAAAACTTTAGGATTTCTACTCTAAAAAAATCATGTTTATGTAGGCATTGTAATGCATTTGAACATTTTTTTAATGAATATTATTTTTTGATCTACTAAATATTAATATTATCACTGTATAGTTATAATGATTACAAGTGTGGTTTCTATCTAACAAAAACAAGAAATTAACATTTTTGTTATTGTGTATTTTGTATTATTGTTCAGACTAAAAAGGGCATATGCATAAGTGTTACCTTCCCTATCAACAGAGATTTGAAAAAGTTTGAAGTTATTACAATTCGATGACGATATAATCAAAGGACCTCAAGATTAACTCTATTTTTTTGCTTGTTTATGAATATTCACTCATTGAGTATGTTCGTGTGTTCTGCTTCGTTTTTATTATAATAAATATTTGGTATTCAGTTTAGATCTTTTTTGAGTTCTAATAACGATTCGATGACATTTTTTTGAAAATTTTCAGAACTTGCTTCTACTTAACGACGACAAGGTTACTGACTCACAAGGGAGTTGACAATCATGTTTCTTGCAACTATGTGAACTCAATGTTTTTTTTTTTGGAGAAAATTTCACTAATATTTTCTCTTTCAGAACCACTCGTTTCTTAAATGACCTTTTGGGTATTTTCCGCTTTCACAATCTGAAAAATAAGAATATTGTAATGGAGAACTGTATACAGGTTGTTTTTGTAGTAATGTTGATATTGCTATATAACCTGTCTGCAAATTAAGGAAGATGCAAATTCAATCCAATATTCACTATGCACATGCTTTCTCTTTCCACAAAAACTGTATTCCCCACAATAATTCACCTCTGAGCTTCAACCATTACTTTTCTTCCTTCTCCATGACAGCTTTGATTGATCACTCACTTTTATAAGTAATTGACCGCCTTCGATTGAAGAACATGTCATCATGTTTGATATTTTGCTGCTGTTTGATATTTATTCTCAGTTCGATACACTTACAAATCAATGACTTTCTGTAACGATTTATTGGAATTTTTCCTCATAAAACCGATTCCAAATTTCACCTTCAAAGCAAATCACAAGTTGGCAACAACTTTTTGAATTCACTTTCAAAATTACACATAAACTTTCGAAAGGGGGCTCAGTCCTTTCATGATTCATAGAAACATTTTAGGTCACTAATCGTTTTGGTATGTTTTCGCCACATGAGTATTGATATTTGCTTTCCATTTCATGAGTAAATAAATCATCTATAGACACAGAATCCAAATCTGTGGAAAATAGTATTGTCCCATCTTGCTTCCAGATCAAATCTGTTCATGAAAAGATTAGCCACGATAGACTGTGGTAGGTTTTCCCTTGTCATGATGTCTTCAGAAACAGTTCAGTTGATTTTTTATTGACTGCCCCACAAACTTTGAAAGGTTAGTTTAGTTGATATTTATGAAAATTAATGAGCAAAACAATCGATGGTTATCCAATGTTTTTTAGTACTCGAATTTGATCTTTTTTTTTAATTGATATAAAATATTCTTTTACTTTGTAGTTATAGAATTGACATGTACTAAACTGGAAAAATGTTTTTTGAAAATTAAGTAGTCAAATACACATAAGCATAAAAATAAACTTTTTCATCAAACTTTTGAAAACATTTCTAATCAATTACATAGATGAACAAAATTGATACTTTTAGATTTGTTTTTGAAGTAGAAAAATCAAGTTCCAAAACTCCAAATTCCAAAATTGTCATTTGTGCACAAGAATTGTCAAACTTGTACCGAATTGAAAACACGAGCAAATAACATACTTTAAGTTTATTTGAAAGCGAGTGTTCGCTACAATGGCTGCTCAAGAACTGGTTACAAACTACTATACAGAAATGTTCTAAACTTCCACAAAAAAGGATGGATCTTAGATATGATAAGAGGAAAATATCAAAGTTTTGGAGTGGGGGCGATTTGGGCAAGGAATATCAATCAGTAAAGTAGTGAGCGAAGTCAAGGCGGTAGAGAATTAAGGGTGGTAGTATAGTAAGTTCCTTAGCAGAGTTTTATAACATACGGGTGAAGACTCGAACCGTGTATTTTCAAGAAAAATATTGAAATTTTACAATAATAAAAAAATTTCCTTGTCGTTTAAATAGGCATTACAAAAAGGCAGTAAAAATAATAATGATAACAGATATTGCCAAATATGCCGTGTTTTGAATCCCACGTTAAAAGGTAAGACCTCGTTAATCATTAGCTTGCACAAGTTTCGACTCCTGAGGGTAGTCGTTCGTAGGGGTGCGACAGCTGGTTAACGGATTTTAAACAGATTTACTAGCACTTAAGACAGAAAAGATGGAAATATTCATTTTAGGATTATATGAGCATACAGCTGCCGCCTTTTTTAAGTTGTATTATTTTATTGAAGTAACGTCCAAACTGTACGTCCTCAGGCCATGGAATCTGGACAGTTGTATTATTTTATTGAAGTAACGTCCAAACTGTACGTCCTCAGGCCATGGAATTTCCAACCTAAGTTCCATTAAAATTTTATGAAATAGAATCCCGATTCTAAATCATTTCTAGTGACACAATAGTATAAGATTTCTAGTAACACAATAGAATATGTTTCTATAAGATAAAGAAGGATGAGCAAGTTCGTGATATTCTATCTTGGCATAGCTACATTTTTTGTGAAACAAATGTTTATATAAAGGTATTATTACAAGGCAAGATATTCCCCACAGCTCTCTAAACAAAAACCAATCATCCTCTACTTTCAAAGAGTTAAACATAAATCATATCTTATTATACATCGACGTCCCCTAACATTTGCGAACCCTTACAACCAGCTGTATGAATGAAAAACTGTCACGAGCATAACGTAAAGCGCCCAATAAAAACCGTACTTAATGATATAAAAACATCCCATCCCTATGATTGAGCGTTTTCATATTCAATCACATAAGGTATGTTTGCCATAATAGGGTGGTTTGCACCCCTAATATAATTGTGTTTTCCCTTAGTTTAATGGAAATGGCAAACAGATCATTCAGAAGGGATAGATCGGTTTACTTTTAGTTGGTGGGTCAACTATGATTTTTGTTTACTCTAGGTAAGTCAAGAACGCAATATCATAAAAAATGAGATACCACTTGACTCATTATTAAGGATATAAGCCTTCCAAAGAAAGGAAAAGTTAGGGGTATATGTAAATCATCTACAGATGGTAATTATAAATATAAACTAAAACAACTAGAAAACCCTAAATCAATTGATTGTTATTCATCAATAAATAAACCAAAGACAAAGTAATATTTTAAAAAGTATATATTAATAAAATAATCAACTCAAATGTTTTACTTGTAATACACTGTTTGGAACCTTTGGTATATAGCAATGAATTTTACTGGAGTTTTATCCCAACACCAAACCGTTATTTTTAACACCTCGACACGTGTTTCGATCACCAAGTGATCATCTTCATGAGTAAGATTAAACTAAATATACATACAATATTGTCCTACCACAGATATCTTTGCCATATTTTGCATCACAGTCCTTACATTTAATTTCGTTAATTACAGACTTTCCCGAATTCTCGACTTTGCCTATTGATTTCCTGAAAGGCTCTGCAATGTATGCCTTATTTTAAATAACATAAAATAATAGAACATGTCTAGTTCCTTGAAGATCTTTCCAAGGTTCTTCGTGTATTGGTGGTATGGAACTGAGACATATTTATCTTGGTTTTCATCGTTTTTGAAAGTCGAGATTTCGTTCATTCTTACCCTAAATTTTTTCTTCCTTTAAATTAGGAATGAACGAAATATCGACTTTTAGAAACGACCAAAACCAAGATGAATATATCTCAGTTCCATACCACCAATACACGAAGAACTCTAGAAAGATTTTCACGGAACTAGGTATGAAGGTGGTATTTATAACAAGGCATACACTATAGAGCCTTTTGGGAAGTCCAAAAGACAAAGTCGAGAATTCGGAAAAGTATGGAATTTACGAAATTAAATTTAAGGACTGCGATGCAAAATATTATGAACAGACAAAAAGATCTATTAAAATAAGATACAAGGAACACTTAGCACACTTTAAATATGGAAGACCAGAAAAATCAGCAGTGGCCCATCATATTTTACAACAAAACCATTTCGTAGATTTTAGTTCAATAAGATTAGTTAGACAAGTTAAAAACATCATCTAGACGTCTATGAGAGTGTAGAAATAAGTAAACATAATAATATTATGAATAACAACGGTGGACCAATTCCTAATAGTATACTAATATAGCTTGTTAAAATAATATTTTAATTATTAGATTTACCTGCCTATTACATAACGACACATTGTAAAATTAATTTAAGACTAATAAACAAGGCAATATTCTGACATTAATTTAAGACACTTTAGACGGAGGTACCTAGAAGAGGTATCTACCGTATAAATAAGGATAACATTGTAAGTATATTTAGTTTAATCTTCCTCTTGAAGATGATCACTCGGTGATCGAAACACATGTCGAGGTGTTGAAAAAACGGTTTTGTATTGGGATAAAACACCAGTATTATTCTTTTAATAACACATATTATTACAATTTATGCCATTTGGATAATGTTTCCGGAATTATCTCTGTCCCTTTTCTCAAACTTGAGGAAAATTTTAACACAAAGTTATAAAATCAAAGTTTATAGAAATAAAATGAATGAAAAAGACCACGTCAACAAATGTGTAAATAACAAAGAAAACGTATAATTAATACTTTTTCAATTGTTAAGATAGATTCCTTATGAAATATTATCGAAGGATTCCTATCTATTACAAAATGAAAATTAATTGAAAAATATTATATATTATTATATAATATATATTATATAATAATAATAATAATTATATATAATATGTATTATATTATATATACTATATTTTTATGTCAACTCTATCAGTTAACTATGTGTATGACATAAATTATTATTCCAGAAGAGAATGAAAATAAGAATTGCCAATGACGACGTTGCATGCTGTCGTATATAATACGTATCGTAATGTATATATAATTTTCAAACTCGAACTTACCAGTGGTTTCACGTGTTTTGTGTAAAAGTACGAATTTTGTGTGTTGAATACACCATAAAGTGTACTGAACATGAGTGTCATTCAAATTAGTCTAATTTTTTCGAATTCTTCATTGAAATGAACAATTGTGGATCTCTTGAGTCGCTACTGCAAGTGCACCAGTGGTTAGTGAAATTACAAAAAATGTGACTGAACAAGACAAAGTTTGAAGATGAAAGGGATAAATCAAATTTGGAAAGGACATTTAAACAACACGTTACTTTGGACAACATCTTTGTTGAAGTAAAACGAAAGGAAATAGCAGGCCGAGTCTATACAAGATATTGAGATTCAATATAGGAAGATATAGAGTTTTTGAAAATATATATTAATTTTTCACATAACATTTTTAGGTTTTTCCGAAAGGTTTGTCCGTTTCAATATCATGTGTTTTTATAGCTACATATCTCAGTCAATATTTATTATAACATACTGATCGATAGATAATTTTGTACTCTATACTCGTGCATTGGTGCTGTTTATTTATTCCAAATTTCAATTTTTTTTTCTCTTTCCAGCTTATGATATCGTTAAGCGATTTTCAGCCAATTTGTCTCTACGAATTCAAATTGAACCAAAGCGCTGCCGAAACAGCCTGGAAAATCAACCAGGCATTTGGCAATGATAGTGATAATGAACTCACTGTTCGACGTAGGTTTGCGAAATTTCAATCCGGAAATTTTAGCCTCGAAGATGAGCTCCTAAGTGGTCGACCTACAGTAATTCGGGACGAGGATTTGTGAATCATGATGGAGACTGACCCATCATAAATGGTGTGGGAAATGTCGAAAGTGGGCGGCAGTCCTCATATGGTTTGTGATGGTTTAACGCGTATTGGCAAATTAAAAAAGCTCGAAAAGTCGGTGCCCCACTATTTAAACCTTCGACAGAAATTGTGCAACAAAACGATCATGACGTGTGATGAAAAGTTTATTCCGTTACGATTACCAAAAACTTGCGTCAGCAGCAGCTAGCACTAGTCAACAGAAGATGCCCGATCCCTCTATACGACCACGCCCGTCCGCACGTTTCACAAGTCACCGTCCGAAAATTAAATTAATTGAGCTTCGAAGTTCTACCTCACCCACATTGTCCAGACCGCTCGCCAACCGATTACTATATTTTCAAGCACTTCGATAACTTTCTCACCGATAGAACTTCGCCAATCAGGACCAGGCAAAAACAGCCTTCGTCGATTTCATACAAATCCCGATCACCCAATGTTTATGCTGACGGAATTAATCGACTTGTCTTACGGTGGCAAAAGTGCACTGATTCAAATGACGCTTATTTCGATTGAATTGAATACGTATTCACTGAGATACTACAATTCAACGTAGACTCATGAAAACGGACAATACGTTTTAAAAAACCATATTATGATGCGATGTATGTGTACCTACCTATTTTCTGGGTTCTACCTGGTTTTAAATTGATATTTAGGACTATAAAAAATATTTCATGTGGTATATTCCATCTCTCCTGAAAATTTACCCCTTTTAATCTTTCATTTTTATTACTTAAATAATGAGTATTTTAAGTTAATAATGAAAAACAAAATTCTTTCTTCAATTTTATCTTCATTTGTTCCTAACAATTGCAATTTGTTTTGTGCCGCAAAATAATTAAAATTCATTTTTCTACACAGCACTCTGAATCTAATAATCTATCGCTCATATTTTTAGAAATTTTATGTTTGTTGGTCACAAATTTTACTCCTAGAACTAGACCAACTGCGTTTTACCTAGCACCATTTGTTGGCGCACTTTAGGCGCCGCAATGAATCCGAGTTTTGGCGCTGATTAATAACTGTAAATGAAACTTGGTTACACCATTATAAGTGGACTGCAGAGGGAGAAACGGCAAAAACTGTTTTTTTTTTTCGGTTGACAAATAAATGATGGCTACTATTTGTTGGGATAGTTATGGAGTTATTTTAATCTATTATTTACAAAAAGGAAAATTCATCATAACTTGACAAGCTGAAGGCAGAACTTGCGGAGAAATTACCACGACTTCTGTTTGTTTTCTCATCTAAAAATTGCACTCGGAGGACAGAAATTTTCGTCAAATGAAGAGGAAATTATTTTGCAAAGAACGCCGAGTACCATTTGAAACGGTTACATAGATGGTACCATCGCTGGTAGAAGTGTGTAGAGTTTTAAAGGCGAGTAGAAAAATGTTTTGTATATATGATGAAATTGGCCGATACTTGATGAAAATCCATAACTAACGTATTACAAAAACACTTTATTGTGTGATTTTCACTAAATTGTTTTACAAAAACGCAACACGT